>CAXHWN010001080.1:174672-212672 GCA_964020975.1 Hermodice carunculata | reverse complement strand
TGTTTTCAGTGAAAGGTGTCTGCACAATACCAACCACATATTTTATTTTAAAAAGTGACGTAACAAAAGTTATACGCCTTTATGCTAATATGTAAATATAATGGTGGTTTCATCCCACCGACAGATTTTCCTCTGGACAGACAGCGCCCTCTTCAGACCGCGGTCTGAACCTTTCGGCCATGCTGAGACATCATTGACGTTCGCATTGAAAACTTGTAGCCTTGTGCTCGTTTCTGCCTCAACAAAGACGGCATTTCCAGAGGGAAAAAAAATCCTGCAATTGAGGTCTCCCCAATCTGGCCATAATCGAGCCACTGAAACTGTTAGTCCGTTACCTTGATGTACATTGTAGCTCTCGTAACAACTCAATGCAACCTGCAACTTGCATCGTGGGCTACATGCACATGAATTTCTGGTCGTGATGATCACGCCAGTTGGTGCTGCCCTCCAATGGTCAGAATAGAAATTGAACAAAACCATACATTCTGGAGCACATTTGAAGCCAAGTCTATGCGTTCATCCAACGTACCAGCGGTTCGAATTGGTGCTGCTCACTGAGCAGCTTTCACTTGGTTACTGAGAGAGATCAAATTAGCCAACGTTGGTGTCCAGTCATATTCTCAATGGTTTACATGTATTTTAAGTGTAAAAATTGCGCGGGGGTTTGGTGGGTCAGATTGCTTTATGGTTCAGTCCTATGTAACATACCGCACCAAGCTCTTCTTTCGTTGGATGAGTGCTGTGTTGACAGATTATATCAAGATTAATTGTATGTGTTGAAAACATTGAATTGCAAGCCAACGAGACGTAAGTCTGTTATTATTCCCGGGTCCGGCTCTTCCTGTAAACCCATTTGAATATTGTATAACGCAAATTTTCATATCAAGACGCATAATATCCTATGTTTCATTCACCGCAACTAACGCCCCTTGGTTTCTTTGCAAATGCACTTCCGCAGAATGAGAGACTTGAATCCGATTTAGATTACTTATACTCAGTCTGGACATAGATTATATTTCATGTGCATGAAATATGAAATTGCAGCTTCAGATTAATTTGACCCAATGGTCATTACTTCAGCGATGTCAACATGGTATTTGTGATGCAAGTAATTATGGCACAAGTTTTGATTCATTTATGGAAATAACGCAATAATTTCCCAAACAGACATTATCGACTGATCACCATTTACATTTGTTGGTCGCATATCCAATTAATCTTTATCTAGGACCCACAAGAGTGAAATAGCGATGAAAAATAAAAACAAAATGTACCCAAATTTAAATTAACAATGATACCGTTGTTTATGGCTTCTAATGGTAACTCAACATACCCAATAATCACAAAATGGTGTGTCATTTTCTTGGCAGACTGATTCCAATTTGATTAAGGTGATTATTTTGTCTGTTATTCAAGGCTACGTCCAGATATTATGGAAATTTTACGTAAATGGGTCTGTTTGTGTTTCATCATGCAATACCAAGTTACATAAAGCTACAAACATACCGCATTACAATAGGTAGGGCTATTTTGTTATATTGATATCGTTATGTCCTGGTTGAGAAAAGTTTCATGACAGGGTTATTAAAGGAAAAATCTCCCCATTGAAATTTTGTGATACAAATGTCTTCATGTCATTGAGCAGGTTTCATTAGAGCATAAATTGGCCAATATCAGTCCTAAATTTAAAGCTAAAGATGCCAAACATTCACGAATTACCAATCTGTTTTAAATTTTGCAGGTTTTTTTTAATTTCAAAATTGTTGAAAGTGCAATATCTTAATGATTTATTTCCTTGATATGCACAAAGATTGAATAAGTATTACCTTGGGTATCCTAAAACATGTTCCACTGACACTCATTACATTTCAAATGTCTGAAATACACTGGCAAATTACACACACACACACACACACACACACACACACACACACACACACACACACAACTAAGGAGTTCGAGGTGATGCAATATTATGTTTTCAAAATATCTATCTCATGGGCATCAGTATATATTATATAGGGGAGAATTTCCGATCAACAAAATGTATGGCGTACCACAGGGGTCCAACATCACGACGCCCATGTTATCCTAACCAACTGTAACTGATGTGCGTGTGGTTTAAGAAGAAAATGCTTTCAATGTTGGTACGAGAATACAACTTTCCTTGTTACAAGAAGCAAAAAGAAAAAAAAAAGAGGTAAAAGCAATGAAACATTTAATGCAGGAATGGGAAAAATTGTCCACTAGTTCAAAGTGAACCAGTGATTATCTTGTACCAGTTTAAAATCTGATGCTGAATAATTTTCGGTGTGGATTGAATGAACATGGTAAATCTGATAAAACTATCAAAAGATAAGTTTTACCTATACTTACTGAAAATGTAACTGCATGCACCACATTAGATATATTGCAAACGAGTTAACAAAACTGTAGATTGTTGATAAAGGTACAAATTCGTCCACACCGCAGATAAGTAGGTAAGAAAGCACGTTAATGAGTCTGCTTTATACAAATGCGTGCCCTTATATTATATCATTTCAGATTATATGGTCAACTACCCATACCCTACCATAAAAGAATGCAGATTTCGCAAGGAATACACTTAATAGTGTTGCAAATTTTCTCACATTTTCGAACCCATATCTTATAGTGTACCATTATTTAATTAACTGAATGTGACGAATTTACAATAAGAGGACTGTGGCAGCCCGGTGCTTAGCTGACTTTGGATGCTAAGACTGAAGCCGTCCTGTGACCTTCGGAATTGTATCAAGGTCACATTTAGTGAAGACCATGGCCACTGTTTTCAGTATCAAAGTCTTCGCTTACGTAGTTCTGGGGTCATCATTTGTAAGAACAGTGACAGCATCCGCCATTACAAAGATACAAGTCAACATGCCATTTTGATCATTCATGGTTGAAATTAACAACACCAAAAGAAACTCCACAGGTACTTTCCTATTGGTGTTTAATAGCACAAATGGGTCTAGGATTTACCATTACCGAGAATAAGCCAATATGTCATTATGACCTTTTTAGGTCACTCAAGTTCAAAAGAAACCCCTTAGGTACTTTCCTATCAGTGTTTAACAGATGAGATATAAGCAATATGTCAGATTTGCTGCGGTTCCTTATATAATCCCTTATATAATAATAATGCATACATGTACATCTACCCATACCCATGATTCTTATTTGCGACAAATCCACCAGGTAGTAAAAACTCAATCGAAATCGAGTCCATGTACACCCACCCACCCGCAGTTTGAAGAGAATCTAACATGAGTTAATAGGGAGAAGTCTAAAATAACGAAAACATAAATATTCATACAAAATTGATAAAGTTCGCAGCCATTTGTTGAATAGATTAACAGCCCGGGGTACCCAGAAGTATCCCTGTGCAATTTCGAATCAATTCGAACAGTGGTTTTGGAGAAGATTTCTGACAAAATTTTTGCCAAAAAAAAAAAAAAAAAAAAAAATGAATATAAAATTCATAAAATCCAAAAATCAATGGAGCGTGACCTGCTGAATGAGGTCTGTAGAGACCCACCCAAGGTACACCCCCAACAAAGTTTAAGTGAAACTGGCCGATAGTTTTAGGGAAGATGTTGAAAATGGGAAATACCACTGCAGTCCCCATTGAGCTATATAGTAATCAATAGGGATGTATGCATCAACCAGTAAGCATCCAGACTGAAATATTCGTTAAAATCAGGGATCCACAGTAACACCATCTGGTGAAGAACTTTGTTTGACCCTTCCACAAGGTACATTTTCCACCAAATTTTAGTGTAACGGGTGACGGTTCTTGAGGAAGTCGAAAGTAGCAGAAATATTCTAAAATTAATTTAAAAAATAAAAACAGTCGCAGCGTTACGTGTTGAACAGATTAAGGCCTTGGTGCACCCAGAAGTAGTTCAAAGCATTATGAACGTAATTGGCCAAGCGAGTAAAAAAAAAATTGAAAATAAAAAATTCTCCAGAGCATGACCATACTAATAAACTTGGTAAGGACCCGCCTAATGTACATCCCCACCAAGTTTGAAATAGATCTGGCAACGGTTTCGGAAAGCAAGTTGGAAATATCAATTGTGGACACAATTTTGTATGAAATATCACGTAGATCACCTTTAGCATTATTTGGAATTAAAGGCGCGAAAAAATCCAAAACTTACATTATTAAAACAAAACTATAAACACTTTTGTCAAACTATACATAATCATCATGAAATAATTGATTTTGTGTGCTAATATTCTTTCGTAGCTGTTTCATATTTCATGGTGCGCGAAATAGAGTGTGGCGTTCTTCTGCACAGGAGTCTTCACAGGTTTCTGGTTTTGCTGCTGCAATTCCTGTCAACATGTACTGGTAATTAGTTTAAAAATAGTGAGGTATTTCTTTTTCACTTGCCTATGCTTGTTATTGAACCACTAAATTTCATACTACACACTGTCTGTTTATGTGAAAATAAAATTAATATTGATCATCTTGTCAAGCAGTTTGAGGAAAACCCCTCTAAGCTCTACGAACCACGTGCACGTTTAGCGCTGGGGGGAAAACATATTCTTGCACAGTAGTGGCTTCTGATAGAAAATTTACTGTACTGTTGCGCATGTTATTGGAAATATTGCGGTTTGGAATATATTTCAAAATACAGTTTCAGCTTGTCAAAGAATTTTGCGAGAATCTACAAGTACCCTTCCGTTAATTTTCTCTGGACAAGTTAAGTGACAAAAAAAAAAAAAAAAAAAAAAAAAAAATAGAACAGAAAAGAAAAAAAGGCAGGTTGGCAACCAGGCAGAATGTGAGCCACAGGTCATTAGAGACAGGAAATCATCTTTCTCCATTTCTTCGCTAAAGTTTTCCAGGTAACCAGTACTAAACTTTCGATATTTTGGAAAATTTGTGGATATTTTCCTGAAAATAATACCGCAGAATTTTCAAAATACTTTAAGAGATACCAGAGAGACTTCTACCGAAGCAAAAACATGATTGTTGACACTTTTGGTTTGGCTAATGTTACCTTTAATTAGAATTTATCCCTAATGACATCTGACCTCATTAGGGGTCAAACTGTGATTGAGCATGCTCAGCTGAGATGGTGGTTTAGCTTATTGAGTGACATAGGATATGTTGCTTTTCTAATATGGTACATGCCGGATATTGCGAAAAACTGTCGACCCAGGGCGCTCCATTTTGATAGGTCTCATCTACAATTTTCACTCAAATTGTTTCCATTAATGTTTAAATTGTAAAACGAACACTGAAGCAGACTTACGACCACCAGTCAATTTAAGACAGAAGCATGCATGTAGAAAACGATCACGGGATCGAAAATTAGCACAGATAGCCGTCTCGAATATGCACGATGTACCGCGACACCCGGCTGCTGCACAAACTCAGAGGGATATGTCACTTCGATTACCGCGCCTGGCAAACACGCCGTCATATCAGAATTTTTAAATGCAGCAAAACTTGAGATTAGTGAATGCTCTTTGGGAACTGGGCAAAGGTGTTGACCGGAGGTATTCATTGATGTCAGGGCGGACTCGCATGAATTCATGAATGTGACACGAATATGTTCTTAGACCTTGCAGCCCTACACCAGCAAAGCATCTGTACTTTAAATTCATCGTGTTTGCCTACATGTGACAAAAGTTTGGTCTCAGGATTATTCTCATGAGTAATATGTCCTTGTCCCTCTTTAGGGCTGTTTACAGGTGGTATCACTGGCTCAGAGGCTATATTTATGCCTGGTTGCGAACCCAGAAATATTGTTTTTCTGAGAATTCTTTTTTTCTTCCTTCCTTCCTTCCTTCCTTCCTTCCTTCCTTCCTTCCTCTTCTTTCTTTCTTTCTTTCTTTCTTTCTTTCTTTCTTTCTTTCTTTCTTTCTTTCTTTCTTTCTTTCTTTCTTTCTTTCTTACTAAATTTGTCCGGAGTTTTATTAAGACCTTGCCTCGATAGCAGCCGTGACTGGGCGTACGAGCGCCCACATCAGTAACTTCAGCGAGTCTGGGAGGCTGCTATGAAGGCAAACTAAGACCCTGCTATTCCGAAAACCACCAAACTTGCCATGGTGACTGACCTACCGATGAAATTGTGCATACTGTTTGGAATTTCCATGATGTTCAAAATTATGCAAATTAAAGACAATTAAAATTCTAAAAGCTCCATGTCCAAACTATTGCAGATAGACACAAAATTTCATTGTGGATAGATAGGTTTTTGACACATGCCAATATAATGGACAGTAAATGAAAGTTGTAGAATTTTAAATTATGCTAATTAGGGGCATTGAAAAATTTAAAAGGTGATTATCTCCAAAAAACTAGTATACGTAGAGATGCCATTCCAGCCTCAATTTATCCGCTTGTAGCAAAGCTGGATTCAATGAACCATGAACCAAAGTTGTAGGATTTTAATTTATGCAAATTAGATGAATATGCAAAAATTTTAATCTTGAATAGCTTCAAAACTATTACAGATAGAGGTGCCATTCCAACTTCAATTTATGGGTTTGTGACATAGCCGCATCTAATGAACCGTGATCCAAAAATAAGATGAATACACGGAATTTAAATCTTGAATAGCTTAAAAAATACTACACATAAAGGTGTCATTCCAACTTCAATTTGTAGGTATTTAAAACAGCTGCATCGAATGAACCATAAACCAAAGTTGTAGGCTTTTAATTTATGTAAATTGGGCAAATACACAAAATTAAAATCTTGAATAGTTTAAAAACTATCATAGATAGTGGTGTCATTCAAACTTCAGTTTATAAGGTTGTGACATGGCCACATCCAATGAGCCAAAAACAAATTTTGTAGCATTTTAATTTATGCAATAAGGCTTATGCACAAAATTATATTTATGTTGAACAACGACAAATTGTAGTATTTCAAACTATTCTCATTTTGAAGGCACCCACCGATTTGCTATAAAGCAAATCTTCTTTTCTAGTTTCTTGATACATGTCCTGTTGACAACACCTGGCCAATAAGGAGAGCCCAGGTTGATCCCCAAGTGTTTCCACCTTCAAATATTAGCAGCCAGGTATTGACAGTGGCGTAATCTAGGTGAAAAAGTCTCAGTCTTCGTACTCTTGAAACTCCCTTTCTTGAATCAGGAACTGCATCCACCAACCACTGTGTTTGGGGTGCTGAAGGCAAGCAAGGCAAGATAGGAAAAATTTCTACAGTTTGTAGGTAATTTGTACCCAAGCATCTGCTGGCACAGAGTGTCTAGACTCATGTTATTCATTTTCAAGTCCTGTCTGGGAACAATAAGCAATTGTGTTGTGTCAGCATCCAAGTAAGTATGACTCTTTCATTACTGTTCACACCCGAGTTGTTAATATATTTGTCTGTCGCACATGGCATGTTAGCAGCCTCAATTTTTAAGTTAGGGTTGTAAAAGTACTACCTCAGCTGTTTTCTGAAGCATCAACTTGTGTTTGGTTGCAGGCAGCAATATTGTGACATTTCCTCAATAAATTCATTTTCATCCCAGGTTTGATAGCTTTCATGTAATCTTGTTTAATTCCCTTTAGGATTCTTACAGCATTGGACACTCTTATTTAATCTGCCTCATTATCTCCACATGAAATCTCGCAAGCATTTGAGCCACGCATGTATTAAGTGGAGCAGGTGTTTTTTTTTTTTTTTTTTTTGGGGGGTGGGTGGTTTTTTTGTTTTTTAACGTAGGAGGGCACCTGAAAAGCTGCAAAACATAAAAATAATAACTTTCTCTCTTTTCCGTCGTCGGTTTGTTCATTTACTGTCATTTTGAATTTGTTGTTTGGGACAAAAAGTGTGTTTGAGAAGTCAGGTGTTCGCGAACGGAAGGTGAAATCAGCCTGTAATTTGAATGCTCCCTATAAATGCAATGGCGGGCGGGGGTAAGCGGGGGACCCAAAAATGTGTTAACTGAAGCATGGAGGTATAATACCTCCATGACTACAGTCAGATGTTCATTGATCAAAAGTGCTCACTCGGACAGGTTTTACTTTTGGAGTCAAGTAAATAGATATATCAACTAGGAAAGATTATTTGCTGCATAACAAATCAGTGTGTGTGTCTTCAAAGCATATTGGTATGGCAATGTACAACTATTCCATAACACAGGGGTAGAAGTTGGAATGGCGTCTCTATCTTTTATTGCTTTGAAGCTATTTCAGATTTAAAATTTCTAATGGTGCTATTTAGCATAATTTAAATTGCTACAACTTTTATTTTTAATTTATTTGGTGTGCAATGGTCAACAACCCCCTACAAGAAGTTGGAATGACATCTCTATCTATTATAGATTGAAAATTTCGTATACTGCTAGTTAGCGTAATTTAAATTGTTACAACTTTTGTTTTAGATTTAGTACATGCGCAGTGGTCAACAACCTCCTAGTAAAAGTTAAAATGACATCTCTATCTTTAATACTTTTGAAGATATTCAGGTTTTAAAATTTCAAATGCTGCTAATTTGCATTATTTAAATGGCTATAACTTTTGCTTTAAATTCATTGGATGCGCACTGGTCAATAACCCCTTAGTAGAAGTTGGAATGACATCTCTATCTATTATACTTTTGAAGATATTCAAGATTTAAAATTTCAAATGGTGCTAATTTGCATTATTTAAATGGCTACAATTTTTGCTTTAGATTCATTACATGCACAATGGTCAATAACCTCCAAGTGAAAGTTAAAATGACATCTCTATCTTTAATACTTTTGAAGATATTCAGGTTTTAAAATTTCAAATGCTGCTAATTAGCATAACATAAATTGTTACAACTTTTGTTTTAAATTCATTGGATGCGCACTGGTCAATAACTCCTTAGTAAAAGTTGGAATGACATCTCTATCTATTATACTTTGGAAGATATTCAAGTTTTAAAATTTCAAATGCCCCTAATTTGCATAATTTTAAATATCTTCATTCCTCTGTGTAAAACGGTCAAATTCCTTGTATGGAGGTACAATCATGCCAAGTTTGGAGTTTCTATGTATAATAGTGTCCGAGATAAGTGTCGGACATATTTGCTGGTAAAGAATAAAGAAGAAAGAAAGTAAGAAAGAAAAAAAGAAAGAAAGAACTGGGAAAGATGATTTGCTGTATAGCAAATCAGTGTGTGTGTCTTCAAAGCATATTGGTATGGCAATGTACAACTATTCCATAACACAGGAGTAGGAGTTGAAATGGCATCTCTATATATTATAGCTTTGAAGTTATTCAAGATTTAAAATTTCTAATGGTGCTATTTAGCATAATTTAAATTGGTACAACTTTTATTTTTGATTCATTAGGTGCGCCATGGTCAACAACCCCCTAGTAGAAGTTGGAATGACATCTCTATTATAGTGTTGAAGATATTCAAGATTGAAAATTTCAAATACTGCTAATTAGCATAATTTAAATTGCTACAACTTTTGTTTTAGATTCATTACTTGCGCAATGGCCAACAACCCCCTAGTAGAAATTAAAATGACATCTCTATCTATAATAGTTTTGAAGATATTCAAGTTTTAAAATTTCAGATGCTACTAATTAGCATATTTTAAATTGCTACAACTTTTGCTTTAGATTCATTACATGTGCAATGGTCAGTAACCTACTGGTAGAAGTTAAAATGATGTCTCTATCTATAATAATTTTGAAGATATTCGAGTTGTAAAATTTCCAATGCTGCTAATTAGCATAATTTAAATTGCTACAACTTTTGTTTTAATTTCGTTAGATCCGCACTGGTCAATAACCCCCCGAGTAGAGTTGGAATGACATCTCTATCTATTATACTTTTGAAGATATTCAAGATTTAAAATTTCAAATGTGCCTAATTTGCATAATTTTAAACATCTTCATTCCTTTGTATAAAACGGTCAAACTCCTTGTATGGAGGTACAATCATGCCAAGTTTGGAGTTTCTATGTATAATAGTGTTCGAAAAAAGTGTCGGACAAATTTGCTGGTAAAGAAGAAAGAAGAAAGAAAGAAAGAAATAAAAAATTTCAGGAAAAACAGAAAAGTGTGTGTTGACACACACACTTTAATTTTAGGAAAAACATAAAAGTGTGTGTTGACACACACACTTTAATAAATAGTTCACATGGCATGCCTGGCATATCATGCTGAGGGTTATTAGAGTAGACTGAAAACTTGAATAAGCTCATGTACATTTGCGAGTCGATGTTTGTTCCGGTTGACGTGCAGTTGCCATTTTTCCTGCTGCTGACCACCTGCAAAGAGTTAATAATTCTGCGCATGTCACATTGCTGTATCACACGTCAGGAGAAACAAATGACAGTTACCAAAGTGACATTTCCTTCTGTGAATGTTTAACAGTCGGGCGCCGTGGTACAATCGAGACGAGCAACCCGTGAAAGCAATGGGTATGCCTCACATTGCGATTTGCGCAGCGTTACAGTCTTTGGATAACGAAGTCGAAAACATTGTTGTCATACTTAGAAGCTCATTTGGATTTTCAACACACGTATACGAGTAAGCGCCTTTTTATGTTCTCCCATTTTGAGACCAGGAACGCTCTGCAGATCGTAAATGTAAATTTGTAACGCATCGCCAAGGGAGCATTGCCGGCGTGACGCAATTTTTACTGTAGCGCTTTAGGTGCTAAATTTGCACTACAAATAGTTCATTTTTATCGAAGGAAAGGGTGCGTTGCAAGCAACTATGGCACGCCAGGGCCGCAAAAAAATACATTTCTCATTTAAAACAGATTAATTAAAAATAAATCAGACACAAAAAATGAAATAAAGAACAAAACAGAGACAGTTTTCATGTAAAACAGAATCATTAGAAATCAAAACAGAAAAAAAACCATTTCCCATATTTGTCATTTAAAACAGAATAATCATAAATAAAACAGACAAAAAAACAAAAAACAAAAAAAAAAAACAAAAAAAAAAAAAAAAAAAAAAAAACAAACAAACAAAAGACAAGATAGTTTTCATTTAAATCAGAATAATTATAAATACAACAGACCCCTCAAAATACAAAACAGATAGTAATGATAAATAAAACAAGCCGTTTTTGAATAAAACAGACAACAGAGAAAGGGTGTCGCTGCTAAATGAAACAGGCGATGATGTCAAACTAGAAAGAGGATTTGCTTCAAAGCAAATCTCTGTGTGCCTTCCAAAGTTGTAAATATTAAGGGCTACAACTTTTGCCATTTGGTACTTCACGTTCCATTAAGCTTATGGCTGAAAATTTTAAAGTCCAAATGACCTTGACCGTTGACGTTTAGAGGTCCCATGTAAATTACAAAAAGGTACAGTGTTACAATTCTTACAATTTAAGGCCAACATGAACCAAATCAGATGAAAATTGACCAAGTTATGACCAGATGAAGCGTTCAAAGGGCTGACTGATCTTGACCTTTGACCTCTAGAGGGTTCATGTTCAGAAACAAAATGTGCAGTGTTGCAACACCTACCATTTGAGCCCAACATGATTAGAATTGGATGGAAATTGGCCGAGTTACGGCTAGATGAAAATTTCAAAGGTCCAAATGACCCAGATGTTTTACATTTAGAGGTCACCTGTAACTGTGAAAAATCTGCAGTGTTACAATGTCTATAATATGAGCCCAACATGATCAAAATTGGATACAAATTGATTGAGTTATGGCTAGATGAAAATTTCAAAGGTCCAAATAACCTTGACTTTTGGCCTTTAGAGGTCACATGTAAATTACAAAAATGTGCAGTGTTACAAACATATTAATTGAAGTTGGATTGGTTACCTGTACCTATAGTAGTTTTGGGGATATTCAAGACTTAAATTTTCAAATGGCCCTAATTTGCATAATTTTCAAAACCGTTGAAGCTCTTTACAAAAAATCAAGACTTCATGTATGGAAGTATAATCATGCCAAGTTTGGAGTTTCTACGTGTGACACTTTTCAATTGAAATGTCGGACAAATTTGCCTCGAAAGAAATAAAGAAAGAAAGAGAGAAAGAAAGAAAGAGAGAGAGATAGAAAGAAAGAAAGAAAGAAAGAAAGAAAGAAAGAAAGAAAGAAAGAAAAAAAAGAAAAAAAGAAAGACAATATATCTGTGTTGGCACACAGACATAACAAAACATGATAGCCTGTTTCATTTAGCAGCGACACCCATTCTCTATTATTGTCTGTTTTATTCAAAAATGGCTTGTTTTATTTAACATGTCTGTCTGTTTTGTAGTTTTTTTTGGTTTTATTTATGAATATTTTGTTTTAAATGAGACATATTTGTTTTGTTTTGTTTTTTGTCTGTTTATCTATAATGATTCTGTTTCAAATGAGAAATATCTGTTTTGTTTTATTTTTTGGCCTGTTTTATTTATAATTATTCTGTTTTAAATGACAAATACATCTTTTGAGGTTTTTATGCCTGTTTTATTTATGATTATACTGTATTGAATGACAAATATCTGATTTGTTTTATTTTTTTGTCCGTCTTATTTACAATTATTCTGGTTTAAAGGAGAAATATCTGTGTTGTTTATTTGTCTGTTTTATTTAGAATTATTCTGTTTTAAGAGAAAAATGTATATGTTATGTTTTATATTTTTTTCTCAGTTTTATTTATAATTTTCTGCTTTAAATGAACAATGTATTTTACGGCACTGGCTTACAACACGTTGGGGGCGACAACAAATAAAATTTGACACCAATTTTGGTGAAGGGGCACAAAGAAACAAAACTGGACCTTGTTCTAGTTTTAATGCATTTATTTTGTTTTCTTTATTTTATTTTTAAATGATGGATGGAACTTGCCTCTTCGTTTAGAAGTTATACCCTTCAAAAGTTGCGGAATTTAACCTGGAACAAAATAGGCAACTTTGGCTCATACAATATACTGAAAAATTTGAGACACGTGTACTTTTCAGGCATATGAACTTTGTTGAATTGATTTCAGTTTGTTTGGTAGGTTTAATGCGTGCCAACAGAAGACCATTTTTTCGGCAATGATGCCTAAAAGCGAACGGTGCTTGTTATATTTTATGTACATGTACGTTGTATTTAATGCAAAATTAAAAGCTCCAATCTCCCCCCCCCCCCCCACCACCAAAAAAAGAAAGAAATTTGGGGCCGATATTTGGTGGGACCGTTTACATTGCCCATAACAGACGGTTGTTTTCGATTGCTTGTGATCGATGGTGGAAGGTCTTCAGTGAATTAGGATTTTGACAATATCTCTGAAGTACGCGGAGGAGTAATTTGGATGTTTCAGGATCCATAGTCCCATATAAGGGCTGCATTGAGATTACCTTCGCTGACCCTGAAGTGATCATCATGTGCAGAGATCAGGTCAGCGACGAAGGTGTGCTGGTATCATCTTGCCAATCATGAGATTTCATTGGGATTTGGCTGGTAGGTGCATATTTTGTTCTCCGTAGGCCTCCACTGGGTCGACTACATTTGGCTGACGATGACCCCATCTTACATTTACAGATTATATGTATTTAGTCATACACTATCTTTTCACTTGATTTCAAGCTTACTTCTATTACTCTGACTGAAAGACTAACAGCATATTTTTTTAAAAATATGATTTTCAACTCCAATGGAAATATAAATTGTATACTATAGTTTGCAGAGCGCAGGGTCATCGTCATCCTCTCGTTTGTCAAAACTAAAGGTCCTCGAGACACAAGACTACACTGGCGCAATCAAGCGCCGACCAGCTTCTCTCATGACGGTTTCTGTTTCCAATCCGTCTTACTTAATTCAGCCCACAAACTACATACAGCACTGCGATACCGACGGTGCTCACAATCGTAAGCTTTGCAATAGAAGTAAAACCTTGTCAAGGGTCAGTTTATTCCATGTTGCAGCTAGACGTTCAGCATTATGTTTCATTACGTTCAATTGTATTATTGTGGAGCATATAAGAAGTAATTTTGCAAAGCTTGAAGAAGCAGAAAATCACATTACCGGAGCAAATAGCATCTTGACACTTTATTTGTAAAGATACACTTTTCTTTTATTTACCTCTATATTATTTTTTTTTGCTGTTGTGTAATCTTCCCTAATTTCGTTCCTTGTAGTTTGTTCACTGATACATTCCCGTTCAAACACATCCAGATGTCTATCGTCTGTTTTTCTCTAATTTTGTGCATTGCAACATCCATATCAGTTTGTCATGTTCCAGTCAACAGCTTTTATTGGCTACTGTAAGGCAAAGTGCACACAGTGCCCGAAGAAAACTCTTGATTTGATCCTTTACGATTGGACAATGGTCAAATCAAACCAAATATTTGTTGAACAATGTATCTTCTAATAAATGCCATATAACACAACCAACGTCAATTTATAATTTATCTTTGATTTTTTGCGTTTAGAATTGTGTGGTCTGAAGATTGGGGAGCTCTGCAACTTTTCATCCAGAGATAGTTTTAGTGCTGTGCACACTACCTCGATTGTGGAATTTGTTTTCTAAGCCATTCTAGTCTCTCCCAAGAAAGGGACAGCTTATAGTTAACCTGCAGATCCCCGAGAGAATTGTGGAAGAACTGCTAGTCATTTAACTCGAAACCAATCTTTAACAAGCTGGCGTCTGGTGGGTCAAATTGCTGAAAGATGGAGGACAGTGGCAGAGAGACAATAAGTGCTTCTTAGCATGCTATTGGTGTTGAGGCAGAGACCACTTTTACTTCTCTCTTGTTGAGTAGAGGGCAGAAGATGGACTCACAGAACCACTTCATGGCAGCCTGGAATGACCTTGAACATTGTTTTGGTTGTTGCCAGCAACACATGTTCTCAAGAGAATACATCCAGGTTTTTGTAAGGTGGAGACAACAAGTGGCTGCTCTACAAGCAGTCCCATAGGAAGAGCACTAGAGCTAGGCATAAGCATGCTGGTGCTTAATATCAGCCTGATTCTGCCGATTCTTCTTCCCCTGTGACATCACTAGGAAGTGGAAGAGAACACACGGAACTCACCTGCAGGCTTAGGTGGCTGCTACCCCTTCACCTGAAACATCACCTTGGGTATAGGGAGAAGAGGCGTCATAGTCACAAGTTGGACAGCAAGAAATCACCTCATGGATATCCTGAGTGCTTGGTGCCACTAAAGATAACCACCGAATGCTCCACAGCTACTAATCCAAGACTCTCTGTAGTCTTGGAGATGATGGCCAGGAACCAACAGATGCAAATGGATCTGATCCAGCAACTGTTTTACTGGTGAAACCAAGATGGGGACCTCCAGGCCTTCCAGAGCCAGCAAATTTATTCCTCTCAGCCACTTCCAAGGACTTGGATGGGGGGGGGGGGGTATGATGCTAGGATGTCAATGTTGGCCTCTCTCACAAGCTGTTTGGATGAGAGATGGCAGATGTTGTTTGCCAGATGCAGGACCTTCGAGCCCACTCCGCCAAGTTCACCAGGACAAAACGCTTTGACCGACACCATTTAGTCACTCTCCTCCTTGGCCGCCACAGCCCTGGAGCATGGCACCCAGCCAGACCACACCCCCATTGCACAAGGGCCCAGGAAGAGCAGGAAGTGGTTTGGGAAGTGCAGCCCTCGGAATGGAAGACGCCTTTGGACATCAAAGACACATTCTTCCATGTGCCCATCATGGAGACTTCACTTAAGTATTTGTGCTTCACAGTCTTGGGCCAAGTGTACCAGTTCAGGGTGCTTCTGTTCAGCCTTGTCTTAGCATCTCTGGTGTTTACCCTGTTCATGCAGGTGGTAACTGTGCACCTTCACCATAGTGCAATGCACATCCATGTGCCCCTGGATGACTGGCTGATCCAAGTGCTTTGCTGCTTAGCTTTGCAGTGCCACACACAGAGCATTCTGAAACTTTTCAAATGCTTAGGCCTTGTGAAGCTCACCAAGTCCAAGCCTAAAGCCAAAACAGATCTTTGGCTTTCTGGGTATCCAGTTCCACGTGGTTACCTGCATCTGTCGTCCTTCAGAAGACAGGTGGGAGAGACTCCAACTGATCCTTAAGGTGTTTCTCACTCATAAGTTTCGCTTGGCCCAGCATTGGTAAACCCTGATTGGCTCCCTGACCTAGATGGACTCTCAGGTCCCCTTGGCTACCAAGCTCAGGTGCTGGTACTCCTTGAGGACCACGGACACCTTATATGGTGGACCAAGCAGAA
The DNA here is from genome assembly GCA_964020975.1 of Hermodice carunculata. NCBI lineage: Eukaryota > Metazoa > Annelida > Polychaeta > Eunicida > Amphinomidae > Hermodice > Hermodice carunculata. The sequence continues at coordinate 196,547 of CAXHWN010001080.1, read as the reverse complement.
GAATGTCATGTCAATCAGATGCTGATGCTGTTTCAGGCACAGCTCACTATGTACACAGACTCATCTTGGTCCAGGTGGGCCGTCCATGTGGGGGGGCTGGACAGTGTCAGGCCTGTGGCCCATGTGGTCCATCTCCTACCACATAAACTGGTGGAAATTGGAGGGGATAAGTTTAGTGCTTCTCCACTTCCAGGACCTAGCAGAGCACAAACATCTTCTTGTTAAATGCTACAACAGGACTGTGATCATTTACATCAACCAGCTGGCTGAGTCATGCTCCCGCAAGCTGATGGAGTTAGCCGGACACATCATTCAATGCAGCTTCCAACACGACATCTGCAAACACCTGAGGCATGTCCCCGGACCACAAAATGTCCTGGCCGACCAACTCTTGAGAAGCTGTCAGCTGGTAGGAATGGAGCAGTCGCTCCACCCACTGGTCATTCATGCTATGTGGGGTAACCCACACATGGATCTGTTCACTACAAGTGCAAATGCAAAATGTCTGGTTAATGTGTTGCCTGTCCCAGATCCCCAGGCCCTTGTGGGGGATGCTCTAGCCATGGACTGGAGCAACCTTTGGGCTTTCCCCTTTCTGCCTCCACAGACCCTCCTAAGGTTCGGTCCCATGAATGCAACTTGATCTTGGTCGGCCTGTGGCGACGGAGGACAGATTGGTCCCTGGACCTTCTGGAATTAAGCGTCAATCCACCAATATGCTTACTGGCATGGAAACTTCTGGTGCAACCATGGACAAGTGTGTTTCACAGGAACCCTCAAGTGCTCAACCTCGATGCCTGGTGGTTATTGCACAGCACATCAGCGACAGAGGTTTCTTAGAAATGGTCCCAGATAGAATTGCCAGCTGGGGGCTTCAAGACTCTTCTGTGGTGGTTTATTCAGCTGGGTGGAAGGCGTTTTCAGATTTTTGCACCAGTTGAAAAATACATCCATGGTCTCTGTGCATCACGGACAGACTTCCTGCAGTACCAGTGGAAGATCCTGGGGAAGAGCTTGAGAACCATGAATGGGTTTTTGGTTGGCTATCTGCTCAACCCTGGCGAACATCTTAGACATATGCACAGGGAGTGATCCTTATCTGTTCGACCTTGGAGCATTTTTCTACACAGACAGAGAGCTGATAGGCAGGTGCTACATCAGTGGGACCTCCCACTGGTCTCACTCATGTTCAAGAGGTGGCCCTTTGAGTGCCTAGAGGACCCCCGATTGGTGGACCTTAAGTGTTGGACCTGGAAAACTTGTTATCTATGAACACTCACTTTGGGGCTAGAAGTGAGATAGATGCTCTGACACATGAATCCAATATTCACCTACCACTCCCAGATTACCCTCAGACCTCACTTGGGCTTCCTTGCAAAGAACCAAGTGGCTCAATATCCATCTTGGCCTTTCGGGGTTTTACCATTTGCGCTATGAATGTGGCTCTACCCGATGAGAAAAGAGCCCTGTGCCCGATGACAGCTCTGCATTGGTATCTTTTATGCACAGACCATGCCAGGGGTCAGAGGTCTACCCTGTTTTTGCTGCTTGGAAACTTCCAAAAGGAACAGGTCACCGTCTTTCTGATGGTTGGAGGATGATGATAGGGGATCCGTTCTGATGGCATTGTACTCTGACATATGGCTAGCTGCTCTTGGGTCTCTTCTTGATGACCTCAATTAGGGTTCCGTACAGATTACATAGGTGGTGCAAGACTGGTTAGACTGGTCAGGTGACAATCCTCGCAACTTTGCTGTTGGGAGCAGCTGATCACCAGGTATTGATGGCTTGCACACTGGTGGTGAACCTTCATTGTTGTGGAGTGACTTCTACCTCCAAGGTCAGAAGTTGACCCTCTGTTTCATGGAGCCCACACAGGGCCACTCTTCTCCACAAATCTGTCTGGAGGAGAGATGGCAGAGGTTGTCTGCAGGGCACAGTGCCCTTGGGCCCACTTGGCCAACCAGGCCCATTCCAAGGCACTGATCGGCTCTGTTCAGTCATTGTTGTCCTTGGCTGCCTCTGCCCCAAAGCGTGGTAATTTCCAGACTGCGTCTAGCCATCCCTTTACTCGTGCTCCTCTGGGATGCAATGGCCTGGGAGCAGCGGACAGTGATCTAGGAAGGTCAAGTCCTCTGGTAGAGGTAAGAAGACAAGAAAGCCTCGACATTCCTGACTCTTGCATACCGGATCGGGTTGTCTCAGGGTTGCCTATTGCCACACAGTTAAACTTTATGCAGTGCCCAGTCGGCAGCTGCTTCATCACATATTGCCTGCACTGGGAGTCTATCGCTGATGATTCATCTGTCCTCAGCATCCTGAGACACGGCCACACACTGCCTTTTGGTGAAGACAGGCCTCTGTTTGGCTGAGAACCCCAGTGGTTTGAGCCCCCTGCCACAGAACCTAAAGCATAGGCATTCCTAGAAGTGGTCCATATGCTTTGGAGCAAGTGCACCATAGAGCCAATCAAGGATCATGGTACTTCCAGCTTTTACAATTTACTCTTCCTGGTTCCCCATAGAGATGGAGAATAGCGCCCAGTCATAGACCTGTGAACGCCGAACTCCTTCCTGGAAGTCCTGTCCTTCTGGATAGAGACCCCAGTAGGTGGCAGCAGCCTTATGGCCCATGGAGTGGACAATGCTCTTGAATCTCAAAGACACTTTCTTCCATGTGCCCATCACTGAGACTTCACAGAAGGATCTGCGACTCACATTTGGAGGTAAAGTTTACCAGTTCAGATTGCTTCCGTTTGGCCTTATCATGGTACCGCTGGTGTTTACGATTTTCGTGCAGTCGCTGCTTACCATCAGTGCTCAGATGTTTGCATACATGTGTATCAGGATGATTGGCTTATCTGAGCACTTTGGTGCTTGGATTTGCATCACACACAGACTGTTCTGGAACTGTGCCAAAGCTTGGGCCTAATAATGAACCCACCGAAGTCCAGTCTTTGGCTAGACCAGACTTTTGACTTCCTCAGCATCCAGTTCGACCTGGTTGCCTACATCTGTCTTCGGAAGACAGGTAGGAGAGACTTCAGTCCCTGCTGAGAGCCTTACTAACCAGTAAGGTCCACTCGGCACAACAATGGTGCGCTCTGTTGGGCTCCCTGTCCTAGATGGACTCCAAGGTCCCACTGAGTCATCTCCACCAATGCCCCTTGCAGCTGTGGGGCAGATGGACAACAGATCAGGGCTATCAGGCCCCGATGCTGATTCTCAATGAGGATCATCCAAACCTTCTGGGGTGTACCATGAAGGAGAACCTCATGAGGGGACAAAGGCTGGAACCTTTTGAGGCCCAGCTCACCATTTACACAGAATCCTCTCAATCCGGCAGGGGAGCTCACATGGAGAGCTGCATGGCATTGGGCCCTTGGCTGGCGTCATTCATGCCTCACCACATAAAATGGTTGGAATTGGAGGTGATATGCTTAGCGCCCCTCTACTTCAGAGACCTGGTGGTGCACAAACATGTTTTCATAATGCATGACAACAGGCCTGCCATAGCCTTTCTCAACAGGCAGTGCTGGACTTGGTCCAAAAAACTGACAGATAGTGCTCCAAACAAGACATCCACATGCACTCAAGGAACATCATGGGACATCAAAATGCACTGCCCAACCAACTTTGGAGAAGGGGTCAGCCATTTGGGGAGGAGTGTTCGCTCTGCCCCAGGATTGTACAGGCCATGTGGGCCAGATGGGGAACTCCCCACCTGGATCTGTTCACAACTCATGAGAATGTAAAACTGCAATTTTTTTTACATCTCGCCTATCCCCGACCCCAGGCCATAGTGGTGGATTCTCTAGCCATGGACTGGAGCAACCTCTGGGCATACGCCTTTCCACCTTGCCAGATCCTACCAAGGGTACTGGTCCTGGTCACCTCCTGGTGGGCAAGGAGCAATTTCTTGGCAGACCTCCTTGAATTGGATGTCAAGCCTCCGCTACAATTACTGGCATAGCTGAAGGTTCGGGTGCAGTCATGGATGATCATGTTCCACGGGAACCCTCAAGCTCTCAACCTCCATGCTTGATGGTTATCTCACAGCACATCCACAACAGAGGCTTCTTGGAATTGGTATCAGATATAATTCCTAGAGGAGGGCTACCATCTTTTTCTCTAACTGATTTCTTGGCTCAGTGGAACATATTTTCTGACTGGTGTGACAGTCATGGAATTTGCATTGCGAACATTGCATACTTCCTGTTGTATCAGGGGCAAGTCTTAGGCAAGAGCTCGAGAACAGTGGAGTGTTTCGAATCAGCCATCTCCTCAACCCTTGCCAGCATCCTGGACATTTGCATTGGGAGCAAGCCTTATCTGTCTGTGCTCATTGCGTCCTTCCACACTGACAGACTGTCTATGCGACAGGTCCTGCCACTGGTCTTAGTCATTTTAAAAAAGTGGCCATTTGAATGCCTTGAGGAACCTAAGTGGGTTTCCCTCAAGTACTGGACTTGGAAAACTGTCTTGTTTTCTAGTAACATTCGTTTTGGGGGCTAGAAGCAGCAAGATCCATGCTCTGGCTTATGATCGACTCCAATGGTCACCTGACCACTCCTAGATGACTCTGAGGCCTCACTTGGGCTTCCTTGCAAAGAACCAAGTGACTCAAGATCCGGCTCTGGCCATCAAGGGTTTTACCATCCATTCTATATGGATACTGCTCCTCCTCTTGGGAGAAGAGCACTATCTCCAGTGAGAGTTCTTTGCTGGTACCTTTCTCGCATAGACAGACTCAGAGGAGAGAGGTCTGCCCTCCTTCTACCACTGAGTAACATGGGTGAGAAGCAAGTTTGCAGAAAAATTATGTCTTGGCAGATTTAACAGACAATCCTTAAGGCCTATGAAATCTTGCTGGAAAGGCCTGGTGCCTTGCAGCTTGTCTCAACCAGAGCACACAAGGTACGGGCCTTTAGTGCATCCTAGTGCACCCTGCGAAAAGTTGTGGTTGTTGACATTCTCCGGGCCTGCCAATGGTGATCATCCATGACCTTGGTCAAGCACTAATTCTGTGACATGACAGTGCTAAAGGAAGACATGTACACCTTTGCAGGTATAACAAGTTCCTTTGCTTAGGTTCTGACCCTAGTTCCTTAGGCCTTCAGGATCACATCAGAGCAGCCACCATATTCCAGTTTATGGTCCTCTTGTGGTTTAGATTGGATGCAGGCCTACATTGGCACATTTCTTAGTGGGCCTTGTAGGGCCTGTGCCTGTTGACCTAATGTCAAATAGTATCAGGCAGTTTGTCCTGTCATCCAGGCCTGTTGCCAGTCTGAGATGTGTGTCCACTGCCCTAAGGAACCATGTATCCCCCCCCCCACCTGCCAGTTTGGTGCCTCAGTCCTGTTTAGATACCCAGGCTAAATAAAGCTGAAACCGATAGCGTCTACCCACTTGGTGGACAGCTGTCATATTGACAGGCAGGCAGGCGGCATCCTGGTTGGTAAGGAGAGTTTCCGGTTTCAGCTGGATTCTGCTGTCAGCAGCCTCAACTCCACATAGCTCTGAGGTTTTCCCTTCAGACCTCGCCTCCTCACCCGGATGGTCAAGTGAGGTCAGTGTGTCAGTTATAGACTTGTATAGCGGCAAATGGTGGTCGAGAGGTAATGTTACATAACTTATATGACATATTTAGAGTAATATAAGTATTAGTAACTACACTTACCTCTCCACCACCAGAAAATCCCACCCGACCAACCCCACTTTCTCTTATAGCTGAGGTCAACTGACCAATCTCCAAAAGAGGAAGGATGATACAGGGAGCATGCACACCGGGTGTCACTACAAGTTCCACAGGAACTGAGACATGGCGCCATGGGACCGTCAGGATGTCAGAATCAAGTGAGTGAAGCTCAACTCGATTTCTTGTGTGTTCGACCCAGACACAGGGGTCTAAGCAAATAGTGGCTGAGAGGTAAGTGTACTTACTAAAACTGATATCCCTCCAAATATAGTCTTATTATTGTGGCAGCAAGTCTAGTGTATTAATTATAAACTTCGTGAGAGGGGAATCGGTAGTAAAGAAATTGCCCAAAATATTTATCAAGATTAAGTTTTACAATTTTGTTGTTTTCAATAAATTTTCAAATTATGCACTTCAGTATATAAATAGCAAGGTAAAAAGACTTCTCTAATTATGAAAATTTCATCATAATCATACATAATACATCTTTTTATTATGTGTGTGTGAACTGACATGTATTCTAAAGTCTACTGAATATCCTTTGTGGCTTCAACTCGGACACTGCTCGCTCCAGAAACTTCAAATTTTGCATAGGTATAGCACCTATAGTGCAGTTGTGCATGTCGAAAATTATGCAAATTGGGCGCAATGAAAATTGTATGCTGCATTATATGAAATCCTATTATGATGCCCGGAGGAATTATGTGTTGATATAAGGTCAGAGGTCAACTTCAAGTTCAGAGATTAATTTCAAAGTCAGATGTCAATATCAAGGACAGTCAAGGTCAGAGGTCAATACCAAGGTCAGATGTCTCTGTAAAGGTCAATCCTAAGGCCAGGGGTCAAGGTCAGAGGCTAACATCCAGGTCAGAGGTCGCTATCAAGGTCAGAGGTCATGTCAGAATACTATGAAACTGGAGTTCGGCATCAGCAAGAAATATTGCCTCCAGCAGCAGAGACGTGGACCCCAGCCTGAGTTGCCATTCCAAGTTCAATCCAAAGATTTGTACTACAGAACACATCAAATGAACAGGCAACAAAATAACAGAACTTTTCTCAATGCGATTGGAAAAATTTACAAAACATGACATGTCTGAAAATCTTCAAAACTAAGACTGAAACAAATGTCACTGAATCTTCAATTGATTATAGGCACAACCAATGAACAGGGAGCAATACATGCAGTTGCAGCATTTTAATTTAATCAAGTTTTGAAGACAAACACACAGATTTGCTGTGAAGCAAACCTGCTTATCTAGTTAATTGTGTTATTATTATTATTATTATTATTATTATTATTATTATTATTATTATTATTATTATTATTATTATTATTATTATTATTATTATTATTATTATTATTATTATCATTGCTACCTCAATCTTTAGTAAACATGTACATGCATGTAGTAAAAGTTTTAATGAAATACAGTGGAATATACTGCAACCAAAACTCGCACCACTGAATAAAGCCAGGTGAAGATAAATGTAAAGGCACGTGCAGGTCCGTATGTCAAGTTTGTGTGTAGTTTAAAATCATACTCTGATGACTGCTGAAATAGCCACATGTATAAAGTATGACAAAACATGCCTGTGCAGTTTGACAGAGGCACTCAAACAAAGCATTTTTTTGGCCTCCAGCCGGCTGGAGAAATTATTGGGTGAAGTGAACACCTGTGAGTACATTGAAATGCATACTAAAAATACAGACCTCTTGTTAACTTCTGCAAATTACTTAGACATCAACACCATACACTCACACCTGTTGAAAAGTATACTTATCAACATAACTTGCAGTTGGAAAATGTTACCAAAGAATGAAGAGATTCTTGGAAGAAAAAAACATTACGGACTGTTCCTGAAAACATATCATAGCATAAAAATCCTCATTTTTATTTTTATTTTATTAAAAAAAGAAACTAGCAAAAGTATGTTTATTTGTTTCATCCATATATGACCGCTTTTGATTTTTAAATTGGAAGAACCACAGCTGAACCAATGTAGCAACAAAATTTCACTGTAATAATGTATATTTATTGATGAAGTGACCATTTCATTTTCTGTAAAATCATGCAAAATTTATCAGCAGGCTGTGTGGAAATGTTTTATTTGTCAAACCATGGGCTCAGCTGTCAATTTGCATATCAAATATTAACAACAGCAACACATTTTTTTGGTATTGGCAAAGTTTTTTCTTCTCTTTCTTTCATTTTTTGTTTTTTCCTTCTTTCTTTCATTCTTAATTTCTTTCTTTTAAGTGGGATATATTATATAAAGTAAGGCTACAAGTCGCTTAATATGTTGTGAGGTCATTGGTTGCCTTAAATAATGTCTTAGGTCTGCAGGTAGATGTATAGCCATCCAGGGTCCCAATGGTTGCTGGTATTGTTGATGGAGACACGTTGCATGCAGATACCCTACCTGTTGATGCTATTATTGCTGACTGTTTTTCACTAAAATATAAATGGTAATATCTTGTTTATTTTGAATCGTATTATCCTTTTGAAGTTATCCATGTATGTACTTTATAGATTGAAACTAACAATTTTACTGTTGCAGTCTTTCTGGCTTTGTGACCTTTATTTTTTTCATTTGCTTGCTGGATAAGAGACCACAAATGAGCAATGTTCCCGCCATACTGTCTACTTGGATTGCTCATAAAGTAAAGGAATAAATGCTCTAAATTACTTCCGATGGGAATTTTACTTGTAGTTTTCATGTGCATAATATGCCTGATTATGATCACGTATGTATATTATAAGCATTGAACAGCAGACGTGATACCTATTCCGTGACATTTCAAATATGACGCTTTGGCAACAAATCACTGCCCGGTGTGTCATTGGCGAGAAGAGCCAAAGGACTAACCATGCTGTGCATCTTATCTTCTACTACAGTGGACAGAATCCAAGGAGAGCAGTCAGCAATACGCTGTTGAAATGCAGACGTCGTACCTGATAATTTAAGTTGTTCTTTCCAACTCAAACAGGTCGACAGCGACAATAGCTTCAAGTGTCGTCTATTCTTTTTAATTTTCCTGAAAATGCGGATTTTCAACGTTTTTAATGAACGTTTGAGGACAGACGTGGAAAAATACGATTACCAGAGTCCAAAGTTTGCTTGTCTGCCAAGAGAAACCTTTGACTGTAGGGCTGGTTGTAGCAGGCTGAATTCAATGTCAACCTGAACAGACAATGAAAAGCTCCAGCAAATTTATGAATTTCGTTTACTTAACTTCAGTGTCACCTTTGGTCGCAGTAGTGTTGTTTCGATAGAAGATATAGAAAATTCATATGTAAGTGAGAATAATGTGGTCAATAAGTGGTCTGATCAAGTTATGGATTCTCTAAACGAAGAAGGTTGTTCCGTCCTGTTCTGATGAGAAAGAGTTAACACGCAAGAAGCTCATGCACCGAAACTGACAATTCCTATTTTCCAACCCATCGAATTCAATCCCGGCAACAGACCGCTGAGGTAACTTTCCAGCAGCAAGCAGAGAAAAAATTCTAACAATCTTGAAGTGAGTCAAGCTATGAAAACACGGCAAAGTGATTTAGTGTCAGAGTAATTTATCGCTAGAATTGAGAATTCTCTACTGTCGCTGGTAATCTTTTTGTTTCAATAATGAAAGGCATTTTTTCTTTATCACTTTCCTGTCTATTTTCGAGCGCCCTGTTAAGAAAGCACTTGTCTCAAATAAATTTTAAAGGAAACGATATTAAGTGATACTTTTGTAAAATAATTACATTTTATTACATTTTTACTAACCCTTATCACAAAATGGACACACTTGATGTATTTCATTTTGCCGCCAGATATTATTATAAATTGCACAATATAATGATATTACATTTTGCCGGAACTTATAAAAAATTGCCCCAGTGTTACAAATTTCTACATATTTTTAATACAAACGGAGCAGGTATAATAAATTGCCGAAGAACAATCTTTAATGTTGTGTTTAATTAAAAGATTTTAATATAGTTATGAGATGAATCCTATCCTCGTCAGCTGGCTTATTCGCCATACACTCAGCCACAGGGCGCTCATGATTCTGTGCTCCAACATGCTAGGACAGCGGTTTCACATAAAAATAATGAATATGTTTATCATGTTTCTGAAAATTCACCTGTATTCAGTTTATAACGTGACAAAGTAGTTTTTCCATTATACATTTATTTAAATAAACTTTAATTGTCAACTCAAATGAAGGAACTAATTGTCAAACCGTTCTATCTACGAGCCTACAGTAGACTCTATGATATACATAAAGACCAAGAAATTAAACACACCGTGCTGAAGTAAAATTCAGCAATCATTTGACCTATTTTCCATCTTTTGACAACAAATCCATGTGTAGACAGCAGGGACAATCATTTCGGACATGTACAGTTGGTTAGATGATAGAGTATTGTAATTTAGAGAGTTTTGATCCCTTTCACCATGGATATCGATGCTTTCACTGCCCAAGAGTATCAGTGTACACGGTCAAAAACTGTGACGTCAGGTAAGATTGACACTTCGTAAACGTGGGCAGAGACGTAATTATAGTTTCGTCAGTCTAATTTCATATAAGGGAGTGCTGGTAAGACCGACCGATGTTACGGACAAAAAATTGGTGATCGGGCATTTTACAGGGCATCTCCATTGAATACACCCTATTCAAAAGTCCCGGATTTTTTGGTCCTGATTAGAAAATTAGGACTGCTCCATCAGTTTGCTCCATTAATAAACCAATTGAGCTTTAGAATAAATATACCTGTGACAGCTAATTATATATCCTAAAAACTCATATTTTATTGAACTGTTGCTGCTGGAAATTCCTACAATGTTTTGAGAGTCAACTCAGTTAGTCTGGCTTAGGGTCCAACTGTACAGAGTATCAAAATTGCAGTGAGCTATATATCAGCGGCAATTAGGAAAAGTCAAAACACTGAAGGTTTTTCCCCTTGTGTTGTAGTCCAACTGTTTTTCTAACTGAATAACACCATGATTATATTTAAATGTGTTTTTAATAATAGATATGAGCTGGCAAAGTAAGCCAGTTTAACATGTAAGTGCATGAGGACTTGAATTGGTGCCCACCACAGCCTCATTCTGGTTTCTGTTATCAGAGGTCAATAGTGTTCCAAATATGGCACGGACTTTTGAATAGGGTGTATGAGGCTTTACAAAGCAAACAAATGGTACTCAGAAAGAATTTACAGTAAAAAAAAACCAAAACATTTGAACAGGAAAAATATTGTGTTCGGGACTCCACGAGGGATTATGTGAAACCAGGTTCCGTTAATAAGTAGGTTATAAGCTTAGGGACAAAAGTCTACATCCACAATGCACTGTTCTGAGCATGAGCAGAGGTACGATAATGACTTGGCAACACATCGGCCAAACTAGGTCAGACCAACCAACAGCTGCACTCACCCTGGGACAACTTCCCCTGCCTAGCTACCTTTTTTTTTTTAAATACACGTTTTGGTCGGTAAATTCTGATAAAACTTAGCCAGATGGGAATATTTTTGTCTGCTTAAAATACCCCCAAACTTTGATGACTTCCCTGCAGACAGTAATTATTTGGGCTATATATTCTTTTGTTATTTTAGGCTTTGTTGTTCACCTGAACTAGGTTGCAATGTCGCACTGCTCATGCTCAGCAGCAATAAATCGTGGAGGTAGGCTTACGAGAATTGATGGCACCCTCCCGGTAATTGACCCCTGTCAAATTATGGCTGGGGCCATTTTTTCACTAACCACAAGCAAATGGTATTTTGCAGGATCCGCGTCCATGTTGTTTAGTATTTTGGGCTTGGTGCCGAGCCATTTTCCCCACATCCATTACCTTGTAAATCTTGACTCCACGTAGAATGCTTTGCGTTAACTTTGACGATGAAACATTTCAATATAAAATCGACTTTCCTCAATGTGTTCCATGTCAACCACACGATAAGCATTTTTCATCAGCGCGTTATTCTCTGGCAAGGAGATGACATAAGTATATGTCGCATCCTGAATCATTACAGGTGACGCAAAGGTATTTTTCCCCGATGCATCTTATCATAGGCTTGTCGAGAAAATCTGCCGCTTTAGGGTTTACACTAAATCCTGATATATGGCGCAGCCTTGTCTTTGCATCATGCTCGTGTCCGTGAACAGCGTATCAAGCTGGCACAATTCATTGACTTTGGTAATTCTGCTTTCATAAGCCAGGATAATGAACGTAGCAAATTAAAAGAAGGGACTCATCATAGACGGCGTAGAAATTTGTTCTTATTCCAACTTTTATTATCATGAGTATTTTGTGTATACAGATCTTTGACTTAATAAACGATATAAAAAAAATAAGTCAAGACGAATTGATGGGTGGTGGAAGAGACAAGATTGACGGCGTGTGATCCGGATAGATGCACGTATTTTAATTTGCGTGTATTCCTCTGAACCCAGAGGTAGAAATTTCCTCATTCCCAGGTAAAAGATCTAACGAAGATAATATGCCAATAGACCTTACTGCAGTCATTGTTCAATACAATGGTTACTACGATTAACCATTAATTTGAACAACATCCGTGGTTATTTTGATATTCACTTGAAGCTGGCTTCTTACCTCCCGAGATTGAACTGTTTCTTGGTTAGATTTTCAATGACACTGAGCCAGCAGCCTTCATTGGCACGGGTTGAGCGAATTACTCCCACGCAACCCGCGCCCAGGCAGGCTGTTTACATGAGGCACGTTCTGGTGATAGGTTTTCTCAGTTTCTGCTAAAAAATATTTTTAATTAAATCTTTTAGTGCAAACTGCGAGTAAAAGTCAAACTACGAAAGACGAAGTGCTCTGAATTTTAAAAGGGTGTAAGGCTCACATTCCTTGTGAAAAGACATTTCATTCAAGTACCAGCACGCCTGTAGTGATAAAGAAGAAGATAATAGTCTGTGTCAACAGCTTTCCTCTATGCGATATAGAAGAAGATAATAGTCTGGGTCAACAGCTTTCCTCGGTGTGCTTTTGGCGCATTTAGGTCGGAAATATAGCACTGAAAGAGTTAAGGAGAAAAACATCAATATATAAGAATTTAACCCCCAGGCGATCTTCGCCACAAAACGTTTTCTTTCTTTCTTTCTTTCTTTCTTTCTTTCTTTCTTTCTTTCTTTCTTTCTTTCTTTCTTTCTTTCTTTCTTTCTTTCTTTCTTTCTTTCTGTCTGTCTTTCTTCTTTACGGCCAAAATTTGTCCGGAGCTTTTCTCGGACACTATTGTTCCGAAAACCACGCAACTTGGCAAGGTGACTGACGTACCATTGAAATTGTGCATATTGTTTGAAATTGTCAAGATGTGCAAAATTATGCAAATTAGGGGCAGTTAAAATATTTAAATCTTCCAAACTACTGAAGACAGACACAAAAGTTCAATCTGCATGTATAGGTTTGTGACAACTGCCAATATGATGGACGCAAATGAAAGTTTTAGAATTTCAAATTATGCTGTTTAGTGGCATTGGCAAATATAAAAGTTGAATACCTCCAAAACTATTGTGGATAAAGGTGCCATTCTGACTTCTATTTTTAGGTTTATGGCAAAGCCACACTCAATGAACCATGAAGCATGAACCAAAGTTGTAGGATTTTAATTTTTGCAAATTAGATGAATATGCAAAATTTAAATCTTGAATAGCTTGAAAGCTATTATAGATAGATGTGGTATTCTAACTTCAATTACGGGCTTTTGACATAGCCGCATCCAATGAACCATGATCCAAAATTATAAAATTTAATTTTTACAAATAAGGTGAATATACAAAATTTAAATCTTGACTAGCTTCAAAACTATTACAGATAGATGTGCCATTCCAACTTCAATTTTTAGGTTTGTGGCAACGCCACATCCAATGAACCATAAACCAAAGTTGCAGGCTTCTAATTTATGCAAATTAAGTGATTATGCGAAATGTTAATCTTGAACATGAATTTTAATTTATGCAAATAAGGTGAATACACAAAATCTAAATCTTGAGTAGCTTCAAAACTATTATAGATAGAGGTGTCATTGCAACTTCAATTTATAGGTTTTTGACAAGGTGCATCCAATGAACCATAAATCAGAGTTACAGGATTTTAATTTATGCAAATAAGGCGAATATACAAAACCTAATCTTGAGCATCAAAACTGTTTTACTTCGAGGTACCACTCCAACTTCAATTTGAAGGTTTCTGACATAGCAGCATCCAATGAACCATGACCCAAAGTCGTAGGCTTTTAATTTATGCAAATTAGACAAATACGTAAAGTTCAAAATCTTGAATAGTTTCAAGACTTTTATAGATAGTGGTGTCATATAAACTTCAGTTCATGAGTTTGTGATATGGCCACATCTACTGAACCAAGAAGCAAAGGTACAGCATTTTAATTGATGCAAATTAGGTTAATATACAAAATTTAGATTATGTTGAACAATGGCAAAGTGTAGCATTCCATGCTGGTCTTATTTTGAAGGTACCAAGACAAATTTGTTGTGAAGCAAATCTTCTTTTAAATTGCATCCGCTTGCGTCTGGAAAACCAGCGCACTATGTGATTTTATATGTTGCACGATGTTCCGAGGGACACGGGCATTACAGTCTTTGACTGTCAATGACAACAGGATCGTATTAGTCAGGCCTTATCTTAGACAGCTGTGAGACCTTGTTCTTTGAGAAAAAGGGTGCCGCGCTCGGTGCAAGGCCCTGAGTGACACAGCGGCGATGGTTTGAATGACAAGATGATGCAATATAATATAAAATGTTAACAGCGTGATGTTCTTGCATGAAATAGGCATAAGAGCCTGACGGAAATGGCCTGACCTTATACCCTCCTCAAAACCCTTATAAAGGGGCCACCATTTGATATTGGGGGAGGGGGGGACTGGAGTTTTTCCCAAACAATTTTTTTCCAGGGGATGGAACATTTCCTTTTTTTCACACGTAGGTGGGATGTAATTTTATTTTCATGCAGAGCAGCAAACATTTTATTTTCTTTTGTACAGCAAATGTAACATAAGCCTCACCACCCTTTAATATCAAAACACCTGCTCTTTGTGTGCACCAGTTTGTACATTTGACATCCTGTTCTATGTAAAAACAGGGTGTATTTTTAAAAAGTTTTAATTTTAACAAAGGTTTTGACTAATATTTGAGCGTTAAGGTCCCCTTATTCATGTTCAATGGATGTGGCGAGTTAAAGTATCAACATCATCAAAATTCACACATGCGTACAGATAATTACGGAAATATCAAGTCCATTAAAGACATTTTGGGCACTTGCAGCACTCTTCCTGCTGTAATATACTAACCAATGCTGTTTTTGTCAGAAACCTTATATTAAACTCTTACTAGATGGTCTAGGTACAAAGCGTTTTAATAGCAATTTTGATTTCTCTATCTTTCTCATGTTTTACCCAAATATTTCCAACAAAGATACGTTTTTGACAATTCCTAGGCTCACACACACACACACACACGCACGCACGCACGCGCGCGCGCGTGCGTGTGTGTGTGTGTGTATGATCGACTCACCTATTTCCTATATGCTCTTATTTCCAATCATTAGTCAGAGCTTTACTCAATCACGATCATAAGCAATTTTTTTGTCACAAATTTATAGACTGCTAAATGAAAGATCATCACCATTCCTCTTTTTCTTTGTAATATTTATGGATGGGAATCAATAAAAGACCTGACTTTTTGTTTTTTGCTTTCAGTTGAAAAAAATTTGCGAAGCTTTTTCCCTCCCTATTTTGTGAAAATTCCCAGCAAAAACCAAATTTGATACAGCAGGTGTTTCAAAATCAGGAAAGGTCACGTGCACAACTTAGGAAAACATTTTAACTTCATTTTAAGGGACTCGTACACTTTGTGAGTTGCATGTGGATATATACAACTATTTCATTAGTTTTTCATGCAAGACTGTCAAAAGCATATATTTTCTGAAAGAAAACATTTGTGTAAATTTAAATTTCCTAATGAATATCAGATCTAACCATTACAATTGCATATATTTAAATTCAATTCTAATTAAAGTTTGCAAAATTTATACTAAAAAGTAGCATGTTCAAAAATGAACATACAACTTAGCTTGTAATATCAAATTTAAGTTAGCACCCATGTCTAAAATACCGTGTCTCATATTTTTAAAAAAGTGCTTGTGTATTTTTTATAGATCATTGAAATTTTATTGAAATTTGAAGAAAACGAATAAAATCTAAAAAGCTATAAACCCTAAACCCTTTATGAAAAAAATTGAGATACATTTTTGTAGGCAACAATGTGCTTTGTCTATTTTGATTGAGCCAGTGTTTATCTGGAAATATGTTTTAGTTGCTTTTTTTTTTGTTTATACTCAAAATACAAAAAAATAGTTTGTAAATTAAAAACTAATTAAGGTTTATAAACTGAACAGTTACGGAAGATTTGTTGCTGGTTTTACATTTAACAAGTGATCTTTTTTCATAAAATATATAGTTTTTATGGGTTCCAATGAAAGTTGTAGAATACACAGTATCATATTCAACAAAAACCAGCATTTTTCTAATTTTGTTGTTGTAAAGTGTTCTAGCTGCTAAAGAGAAATTTTATTTTGACTGCCTCTCAAGACTGGCCTATCGGAATACGAGAAGGGATAAAAGAATTATATTTTTGTCATTGTGTCTGGGATTGCCAATGAACTGAGCGTCCAAGCTGTCAAATAATGAAAGAATTTTATCATTTTCTGTGTGAGATTTTATCAGTTTATCGTATCTTTAAAATTATCACCTTTAATTTTTATATGCTTTATCTAATATCCCATAAGAATGGGTACATGTTGCCCAGTTTGCTTAGCATATCAGAAATGGGGAGATTGTGCAGATATATATAAATATATATACACACATATATATATATATATATATATATATATATATATATATATATATATATATATATATATATATATATATATATATATATCTGCCAATTTTGTTACGTGTCTACAAACTGTGTTTGCAAATTGTTAGTCGTATTTACATATGTCAGGGAGGTTATGTATTTGTGCTGCAGATTATTTCTGAATCAAGAGCTGTATTTTTTTTTGTTTTTTTAAATTCTAGAAAGCATCATTCTAGTCCCATATATATGTATGTATATATATATGTGTATATATATATGTATATGTATATATATATATATATATATATATATATATATATATATATATATATATATATATATATATATATATATCTTAGTGCATCCTACAGCTACACAACAGAAACACAACAAGTTTACATTATGTCATGCATGTCCCTGTCAAATGGTGCTAAACATGAGATGAGATGAATAATGCAAATTGCCTAGTCGTTTGGTAACTGTTACGAATGTGATGTTTGTTATGATTTGGAGAGGTCACTCTACGCATTGAGTGTGTGCAGAGTCACTGAGCTGGCCTGATTTGTTGGGGGTGACTCTCATGATTTTGTAAACAATCAGACTAAGCTAGAATGGTGACCTACGTTCATATGTGGTCCACACAGGTCTCACTCAATGCACTGAGATGTGTGACTAATTGGAAAATTCTGGAATAATGGTGAGATTTCTAAGTCTAGATGTATAAAGCAGCTCCTTCATAACTGAGGGAGAGGAGAATTCTGAGACCTGACAGAAACTGTGTGACATCAAGCCAGTGGGACTGTGAGCTATTGTTATAACCAAGGAGACACCCATTTATACATTGTACTTGTAGAGTGTGGACAGTGTGGGATTTGTAACAGATTGGGACCTGCCATAGGACTTGGAGCAGTGGGACAGTACC
Organism: Hermodice carunculata; assembly: GCA_964020975.1. NCBI lineage: Eukaryota > Metazoa > Annelida > Polychaeta > Eunicida > Amphinomidae > Hermodice > Hermodice carunculata. The sequence continues at coordinate 179,038 of CAXHWN010001080.1, read as the reverse complement.
TGTGGATAATCTCTGACCAGGGATTACATTAGGGTTTACTTATAGACTGTTTTGCCATTAAACTTCATAGCTAAGTGTATAATTTTATTTGCCGAATTTGTACAGATTTTTTATTGTTAACATATTGTTATTGTTAAAGTTATATTATTGTCGTCATTTTTTGTTGAGTTCTGTTGCGATCTGCTAATATTCAGAAGGTGGGCATCGTAACAGTGAATATATTCTCTTTTTTTAAGCAAGAGTACTATGAGTATCTACCCTTTGGTGCATATGCATAATTATCATGATTGTGATAATGTAGCAAGGAACAGCATATTGATACAATTAGCGTTTAAGATGTACAACTTGAATACAGCTTCAATGTCATGAATACTCTCTTAATTCCAGGTGCCACTATACATATTTCACATTTCCTCCCTTGTTGTCTAAGAACAAATAAGGCAACATTTAATAAAAGAATTACTTGCTTATGATGTCTGTGTCTCATTGTATGTATAGGTTTAAAGTCAAGATGGGACATCAAAACATTTTAAAGATAAAAATGACAAAAGACATGTCTTTAATGTGTTTTGATTTCCCATCAAACAGACTTAGAACGCAACACTGATTGGCCCAGTAATGTATTTGTAAGTTTGCCCAAAACACAGCGAACTTAAAGAGTACATTCTTTGTTTAAACATATTTTATTTCAACAAGACATGTGATCGATCAACAGAGCAAAGCGCTCATATGAACCTCTCTCTAGGTTACACGATATACTTCATAATCGTAAAAGACGAGGAGCACCCAAAATAATAACCACTTTTTGTTTACTAAGGCTACAAGGACTTGAACGAAATACAGAGAGATGGTATTTGCATCATAAACACTTGGTCCTTAGGTTATAATCTTGAACGGTAAGATACATGAATATTGCTTATTATAGATGTGGCAGGGTCACGGTAAAGGGGATTTGGGTCCTTATGATATAATATTGACCGGTAAGAAATACTCCCCCTCTCACTCTACGGAGGGTCCCCCCCGGTACAAACCCACATCTCCAGGAGCATGTAATAGTGGTGAAGTGAAAATCTTGTAACTGACTTGTACATTCATACTGTGGTAATACCTGATTTTTTTCTTAATAATGACGCTGGAATCTATATGTTCTGCATTGTATATGAAACATGTATAATGTACATGTCCTCACGCTTTCTAGAGTTTTGTCCCAATGAGTGGTTTATCTCTAGTTTTGGTGTGGAGGACATAAATTATTACTTAAAGTTACTATACTTATTTTAACATACGAAGATCATTTGATTGATAATAAGGATGCCTGATGATTTGTATATATTTTGGACGCATCATGGAATTTCCCCCGTTCCGTTGGTGCCCCCGCTGTAAAGGGGAAGTTTTCCTCATTATTAATACATGCATATTGCTTTGTATAGATCTGGTAGGGTCACGATATACGGAGTTTCAGTTGTTATATGGAAATCTGTGGGAAGCTGTAGCTTTGCTGAATAGCGTTGAGCGAGTAGATCAATAGGAGGGACAGTCAAGTAAATAGTGCTTATTTTTCACGGAGCTTGGGTCCCAAACTCTGTCCAGTCGGAGAGAGTTCATTAAATGACTCTGCTTTACAAAATATATGACAAAGTGACACACCAAAACATGTATGGCTTTGTTCCTCATGGTGTTGCATTCATTACTGGGCGTCCCTGCAGAAATCGGCAGGATCCATAGCATTGGACAAACTTTTAAGGATATTTATGGATAAAGTCAGGTAAAGAAGAAAATAATAACCAGAGTAATTTCTAACCATTCTATTACGTCAATTGACGCTTTTTGTACAATTTCAGTATGCTCACACTTCATTGCACATGAGAGATTGCCAATCACAAGCCAACAAAACAGTAGACTCCTCTAAAAAATTGTCAAAAGTTGCCTGCTGGGGTCACTGTTGCATTGAATGGACCATGCTTATAGTCAGGGTGCATAGTGCCGCATTGCATGACCACCAACACTGCCGTTACAGAATTTTGACTGCCTTTCGGTGTGTTTGTGTTTAGATTAAGCATGAATGACTTATCCTGGTGAAGATTCTAGTGACAGTTTTTGTATGCTAAAGTGTACCTTTATTTCTGTCTGAAGTCATGCAGTAAGTGCAGCACCTGTCAATATGATGGAGTCATGCATGCATTTGTCAACGGCAGAGAAATGTCAAATTATAGGTCTGCGTAAAAAAAGCCGCATGGAGGAAAGAAAGATGTGCCATAGAGCGTAGTATTTTCCAAAATGTAGTGAGCCGCCTGGTGCAAAAAGCAAGAGAAACAGGCCATGTTGACGGAGGAGGGGAACTGGCAATCTCAGGATTTAGGCCTACAGACGTACCCCCCCCCCCCCCAAAAAAAAACAGAAAGAAAATGACAAAAAATTTGTAGAATTTGTTCATGCTCATCCTTTTTCATCAGGCGCAGAAGACACCAGCATCTGGGAACACTGCCGGGGATATGTCTCAGAACGGTTCGGAGGCAATTGTATGAGGCCAGACTGAAGCCCCATAGATCTGTAACTTTCCCAGTGGTCGGCCAGCAAAAAGGAGAGACCAGGTAAACGTTGCGCAGTTGGGGCCAGTCGTTAACAGACTTTTGGAGGGGGCGCTACTGTTTATTTGGCCGGGTGGTTGGTAATTACCTTTGTCCCACAGTATACGTCAAAGTAAATTCCCATTTAAAGCTTTTAAAGGCCTTTTTACCATCCATAATTATGTCTGTATGCCAACACAAAAGTTCTGCTTCTGTTGAGTTTCTTTATTATGTCTGTGTGTCAACAAAAATATTCGGTTTTTGTTGGGTTTCTTTATTTCTCTCTTTTCTTTCTTTTGTTTTGTTTTATATTTGTTTGGTTTTTTTTTTCTTTTTCTTTTTTGTTTTGTTTTTGTTTTTCGTTTTTCTTTCTTCTTCACAAGCAATTTTGTGCAACGTTTTTCTCGGACACTATTATACTTAGAAACGCCAAACGTGGTCTAATTACAGATCCATACATAAATCTTTTAAACCACCCAAAAATGGAAAAGCTATTTTCCATGGAATTCAACAGAATGTAGTTAAATTTACAAATTAAACGAAACAAACTACAAGGTAAATATTTACAAAAACTATTGAAACCTTAAAACTTTCAAAACTGGTTTCCCAATGACTGGATTAGAGTGTGTGTCTGTGTGTCTGTGTCTGTGTGTGTGTCTGTGTGTGTTTTCTCCACCCTCTCCCTGATTTTAAATTTCTTGTTCAGAACTACAGTAAGAATGTGACACTCTTGCTCCCGTATTTTTAACAGTTCAAGTCAAAATTAATGTTATTACAAACCGTTGACAAAAAGGTCTTACTTTAGGGGTCAGCCATTTTTATCAACATTTTCACATTAGTGCATAGAGTACGAGGGGAAAAGAGGGTCAAGATCAATGTACGGCTTTAGCTAATTTTGAAAATGTTGATCAAAATTTGGCCAAAAATCAAAATTTTATAGTACTCTTTTAGGGGAGGGAGGGGGTTATAAGTTTTGTACGGGTTCGTAGGGTTATTTGTGGAGAGAGGTTTTCAAAGCAGAACTTTCATATCATGCCGCCCATCTTTGTCTAACAGACAGAAACCAGTGAGTAACACCGTTTCAAACTTTTATTCTGAGCTCGTTCTGCCTACAGATTTTTGGACATAGATATTTAAGTGGTGAGCACGGAGGTTCACGCAGACCTTTACACAGATCCGGATCCTCAGAATTGATGCTAAGGCTATACACCTCATAAAGTAAATCTGTGCTTTCTTCTCACTTGAAATGTGGAAATATTAAGCTAGCTACACAACAGATTTGAGTGAAACTTGCCATAAAACATGGTGAGACAGGAACATATCTGAGGTCAAAATATTAAATTTATAAATTAAAGACTTTGACCCGAAACTTTGAAAATTCCAGCTACTTGTAGACTTGGAAAACACTGTCCTGGGTCGAAGTTTCCAAATTGTATACTGCATGCTCACTCGGACCTGTGCGTGGTAGTTTTCGAGTGAAGATACTAGAACGTGTTTTTGATATGTCTTGAATTTACACAAAAAGCAGTCCTACTGAACACTGTGACATTTTCTCATATTAAAAAATTTACCGTGGGAAAAGTATTCTCATTGTTCGTCCTGGTAGACGTAGAAAATGGTTGTTTTCACATCAGTCCGTATTGGTTGGTTTAAACATATCTTACTTACAAAGCCCGATAGACTCACCGGCCTTGTATATTTGTCGTAACAAAAATATCATGTTTTCTGATGAAGCCAATAAAGATCATTTCATACATTCGCCCAGGCATCAGCTCGACGTAAGTGGTCCACACTACAAG
>CAXHWN010001080.1:146472-169472 GCA_964020975.1 Hermodice carunculata | reverse complement strand
GCATAGAAATGGACTGGTTGCGGGAATCCCCTCAAGGGTGCATAGAAATGGACTGGTTGCGGGAATCCCCTCAAGGGTGCATAGAAATGGACTGGTTGCAGGAATCCCCTCAAGGGTGCATACGAAATCGGTGCGCTACGTTTCGCCGCAAGTGCTCATTGTTTTAATCAATACCTTCTGTTGCTGTAAATATGTTGGAGTAAGTTCAATGCATGTGGATGGGCCAGCTAGGCTACTCTGCACAAACTCGGGCACATAGGCTTACTCAATATAGAAGCGTTAATTCAAATTGCAAATATAGATAATTTGCCAACCCATGGCAGCATAACTTCATTGAATAGACCATGGATATTGGATTTTCTGGCAAAGGGACTGAGTATTCACACTTACGTCTGGTGCAAACTCTTATGATTTCATATTGTGCCGTGGTGTCAGCAACTCGAAACAAAATACTCATTTGTTACGAAAGACGACCTAGAGTTGTCACTTCCCAATGATCATGAACAAGAATATAGATATCCCTGAATGCCTTTACACTGTCTCCAGCGCTATCCATTTTGTCTGGTGCTACCCTAACCTAATATGTCTCAGTCTGTTGACGGATTTCGGCGATTAATCCTCACATTTCATCAGGACCTTCCGGAATCAATGATGAACATTTACACCGTCGTTGACTTTCCAATTAGAGAACTCATGTCGTCTCTTTGACATACGAGCCAGCTGTCGTGGACCATCGTTATAGGCTTATTGCTTTATGTCAAGCATGGTCAACTGTGTCATATATATATATATATATATATATATATATATATATATATATATATATATATATATATATATATATATATATATATATATATATATATATATATATATATATATACCCATCCGAAATGAAGATTTTGATTCTTGAACGCTTTTCGCTCGTTAAATAACTTAATGCATGGTAAGAAATTAATTAGCCACAGGTCTGAGAGATTATCCGGGATAGGTGCTAAGGTTTTAATCTTCATAGAAGAAGTAGGGTCAAAATAACAATTTCCTGCTGAAAACACCCAAAAGTGCCTGGATGTAAAGTGTCGTCTGCTTTATTTTATCGTGTCAATTTGGTGTTAATACAAAATGTGTTTTGCGCTGAGAATTGTAAATAAGACATATCAGGATAGCACACCCCAGGTCAACATCTTTCCTCTCTGCCTATTGGGCATCTTGCACCCAACACATGCAGTGGAAGGCTATTTCCTTAGTATTATTCTGACCAAGAAAGGGTTAAGGCACAATCTTGCTTCCTTCGCTCATTATAAATAAATAAATAAATAAATAAATAAATAAATAAATAAATAAATAAATAAATAGATAAACCCGATGTCTGTCTGTCTGTCTGTCTGTCTGTCTGTCTGTCTGTCTCTCTCTCTCTCTCTCTCTCTCTCTGTCTCTCTCTCTTTCTACCTTTTTCTCTACCCCCCTCTTTCTGCACACACATTTTTTCAAGTGATCGGCTATTCAGTGTTACGGATTCCCACTCTTCTCATTTTAGCATATGTCGTGGTAATATTAAAAAACTCGTGAGGTGTTATTTTTAGCAATCTAGGTAACACCAGACTATGTAAAGGCAGATTAAGCAGCGCTATTAGATAATATGAACTCTACATTTGCCGGTTTTAAGTTTCTGTGTTTTTTTTTGTCACAATGGTAAAATTGGTGGTACTTCAAAGTAAAAACATGTACGCTGAAATGAAATTAAGTCAATTGTATTGAAATTTAGTGCTTCAATTATCAAGGCGCAATGTGACGCTTTGTCAGACAAACAAAAACAATAATACCAGGTGGCTCATTGAAACTATTACTTCTTGTCGCTAGTTTTGAATTTAGGTAAGGCTTCACTCTTTCATATGTCCTCTGAAAGGCTCCTCCGAACTACTCACTGCTCAGTTGCAGGGAAAAGATCGTTCAACAATTGCTTTATTGGTGGGAGCTAATACCACATCACAAGACCGTGCACTAAGTGTTTTGTAAGTGATAAAATTTCGGACAAAAGGGTAACCTGGTAGGAAAGATAATCAAAAGCCAAACCATAGATGCATTTGTACATTAAAAAAGCTGCATCAGGATTCAGGATTCAGGATTCAGGATTTTTATTTTAACCAAATTATGTGTACAAAAGAATAGTAGTTTGGTACATACAAAGTATAGAAATAAGCAAAGTAGCATTTGAAGAATAAAACAGAAGAGAGTAATCCATAATTTGGTCAGGGAGATACACATTAAGATCTTTGACAGACCGCTATCATGTGTACCACCCTGCATGCAAATGACCATAATCTATTTATCAAAAAGAAAAGTGACCATGTAACTGGTAAGACTTTTATCAAAAAGGCAGGGGAAATTCAGAATCCAAAAATATAATCAATTTGCATTACAAATATAGCAATTTTGAATGTTGCAAGACATTTCATACGTATCAATAAAATATTTCTTTATGTATTGAGAAAAACCAAAATAACTATGAGTATGTACCTTCTCTTTAACAACCTCAGATGTCGCATTTAAAACATTAACAATTTCATGTCTTATACACTTTCGAGCGAACGCATGTTGAGTACGTGCTACAAATAATCCCTTTCTTCGGGTGTCATGTTCATGAACTTGGGGGGTTGGTGTAATTGGAAATTGATAAAAATAGACAGGAAGCCGGTTATTTTTATATTTGAAAAAAAAAATTTAGGATTTGAACTGTATGTATATCGACTAATTTGAGTAAGTTTCTGGATTTAAAACTAGGTTCAGTGTGTGCATTGTAATTACTAAAATTGACAATCCGAACAGCTTTCTTTTGAATTTTAACTAATCTTTCTAATTTGTGACCCCATAAAAGAAGACCGTAGTTAAAATGTGGCAGGATTAAAGAATTATAGATGATTTGGAGAATATTTGAGGGTAGAAAATTTTTTAATTTATTCATGATGCCGATGGTCTGAGAAATTTTTGAAGCTATTTTTTGAATATGACTGTCCCAGCTTAAGTGGGTGTCTAAGGTTAGACCAAGAAACTTGTATTCATCTATATGTTCAATGCTAACATCATCAATTTCAAGTGTAGGAGTTGAGACTTGTCGTTGCGGTTGGTGAAAAATCATGAATTTAGTTTTATCTATATTAAGCGAGAGCTTGTTCATTTTAAGCCAAGTACTTATCTTGTCTAGTTCAGAGTTAATGAGCAAGGATATTTCATCATTTGGTCCAGATATACTCAGAGGGCACACAGCAGTACATAAAGTTGTGTCATCAGCATATATAATAAATTTAAATAAAGTAGAAGCTAAAGTTATGTCATTGACATAAATCAGAAAAAGCAGTGGTCCTAGAATCGAACCTTGAGGAACGCCAGCATGGATATTTTTAGTGTTGGATTTGATATTATCAAGGACAACAAACTATTTTCTATTACTTAAATAATTTTTCAAAAGGTCCAGGGCAGTACCTTTAATGCCATAATAGCTAAGTTTATAAAGTAGAATGTCATGGTCCAAAGTGTCGAAAGCTTTGGAACGATCCATGAATATATTGATAGGAATTTCTCCTTTATCCATATCCAAAATTATTCTATCAATCAATTCCAGGGCAGCAAGTTCCGTAGAGTGCTCTTCACGAAAACCATACTGGCTTCTATATAACAAATGATGCAGTTTGAAATATTCGTAAATTTGGTTATACAAAATTCTTTCAAAAATCTTTGAAATTGCAGGTAAAAGAGAAATTGGTCTATAATTTACCAGCAGGGATGCATCATCCTTTTTGTAGACTGGTACCACTTTAGCGATTTTTAACAAATCTGGAAAAATACCAGTCGTAAAAGACTGGTTTATAACAGTAGTTATGGCTTTTGATACTTCGTTTTTGATCTCCTTTAATAAGATCATAGATAGTCTGTCGTGACCAGAGCTAAACTTAGGTTTGAAAGAGTCAACGGTTTTTATAACTAATTCCTCCGTAATGAGGTTGAGCACAAATCTATGTTGGAGGGGGTTCTTAATATAGTCTTTGAATGAGGCGTTAGCCGAGGTAGCAATTTTTGATGCTAGACAGGGTCCAATATTAGTGAAGTTTGCGTTAAAGCTATTCGCTATTAAGCATTTATCAGTAATGGTCTCATTATTAATGCTAAATGAATCAGGAAAACCTCTCTTCTTTTTTAGTCGATTTAGGATATCGTTTATAGTCAACCAAGTATTTTTAATATCATTTTTATATCGTAGGAAACAAGATTTATAGTAGTTTTTTTTTGCCACTCGAATATTGTTTTTTAGGATTCTATTATAGGTATTAAAATTTATTAACCGAGTTTCATATTCCTCATTTTCATAGGGTATTTCTTTCAGATGCTTATAAAGTCTATCTCTAGTGGCTATAGAACGTATAATTCCCTGGGTAATCCATGAGCTCTTTTTGTGTTTATGTTTATGATATTTTACTGATTTTACAGGAAAATGTCGATCTAAGGCCGTAGAAATGGTTGAGTGTATGAAAGAATAAGATTCGTTAGGATCTGTTTGGAGATCAGTAGAAATATGGTCATACAGATGGGCGTCTTGTAATTCTTTTTTTAAGTTTTGTGTGGCATCAGGTTGCCGATCCCGAACTTGAACAAATTTGGGTATTTTATCTTGTTTTATTTTAGAAGTATCTATGCATATAAAGTAGGGAAAGTGATCCGAAATTCTTGATATTATTACTCCAGAATTTGAACGAGTTATGTTGTTGTCTATTAGTTTCATAAGAAAATTATAAATAATCGTACCCCTCCGCTGAGAAAGCCTAGTGGGTAAAGTAATTTGTGGAAAGAAACTCAATGATGTAATAGTATCAAAAAAGCGACCAAACGCAGGTTTTTCGTGTATTTTTAACAGATCAATATTAAAGTCCCCGGCTATGACTACTTCATTCTTTTGTTTTTGTAAGGACTGGAGTAGAGGGATAAATTCATCAATAAATGTATCATAGTTCTCGTTTAAATCTCGTGGTGGTCTGTATATATTTCCTATAATTATTTTTTGTGCATTATCATTTATTTTTATTTCAACAAACTGACCTTCATATATCTCCGACCGCTGATAAACATCTACTACTCTGAGACTATAACAATTTTGGAGATATATGGCTAGGCCTCCTCGAGCACTGCAGATTTTTCCCTGTGAGATTAGAGTATAATTGTCCAATTGTAACAAGGATGGATCAGAATCATTACTTAGCCAAGTTTCTTGTAGACAAAGAACATTAGGTAAACAACCTTGAATATCTAAGTTATGGAGAAATATTTTCAACTCATCAAATTTTGCACGTAATGATTCACAATTTAGACTGATTATAGTAAAACGGTTTCGCATATGTTTCAAGTGTAGAGTCAATTTGTCAATGTCGTAGTATGGTGACTGTTTTATTAATTTTGGTTCATAAGAATTTGGATCCTCTTCACTGTGAGGTGTGTTGGTTTCCAGTAATGTAGCCAAAGAATTTACGTCAACGCCCCCAAGACCATCTAGGATACAATCAGAATTTGCCATACACAAATTGAAGTAAATCTACCGCGCAGTTCAACTCAAAATGTCCAAACATGACGCGATTCTGCACCAATAGCATAATCCAACATCTGAGGCAAATGTGAAATAAGGCACAAATAAACATTACCTGAACATCCTTTAACTCTAGGGGCTCGGATTTTAACCTTTTCCGTAGCCCGTAAGAAAACGAAAACAAAGACAGAGAATACATTCAAGGCTTTTAACAAGTAAAACATGTCACTTGTAAGCCCAGTCGGAATAAGGAAAAAATAAAACAAAACCAGGAGAGAAACAAACAACATAATAATAATCGTAGTGAGTTAGAGTGGATTCCTCACAAAATGCGAATTCATAACAAGCAAATTAATGCAATGATGAGAAGTAACTAGGATATATAACATATTATATGGCAGAGGTGAGAAGTGCCACGCACACAATTTCAACACACACTTCAAATATATAATTTTGAGACAATTTGGAAGTAGAGCAAAAAGTAACGAAATTTCAAATGATATCAATATTTTGCCCTAGTTAGAAAAATGAAAAACGAGTAATTTGTGGACAGGAAAAAATGCGAGGATTCCACAAAAGCATCACAAATTTTGCAGAATAATAGAGACTGCGTGGACCCGTAGCAGTATCCTGCAAATGAGCACATCGCTTCATACTTAGGTTTTAAAGTAATCAAATGCGTACACTGCAAAGTACATTTATGTGCACTTAATGGCACATAAGATATAATGATGACTCACAATTCTTGAAGTAAAATAAAGGATCGCTTGTCCAATACAAATTTGAAAACTACAAAGAAGTCACACAAAATGTTGTTAAACATGCTGTAGACCAATAAATTTATGACATATATGAAGCAAAAACATAGATGAAATTTAATACATTGATGTTATGCCGTCCACGATATAAACCTGATAATATCATGTGACACATGTGAATCGAACCCATGAGTTTGCGCATGCAAGCTATCAAGTGAAATGTTTTGCAAAACTTGGGAACAAAATACCATCTAGATTATTGATAACGCGAAATATAACACACACTAAACAGTAAACAAGCAAAAATAATAAACCAAGTAATGCAACTAAGTCATACAGATGTTATTAATATACAGTCCAATAATAACAGCCAATAGAACGGCGTTAGGCATATCAGTAACACAATGTAACAGCTCAAAACGAATTATGGCAAATTGACCATGTCGGAAATAAATAGGATCCCACGGTAATGGGTCAGCATGAGCTGTTGTGGAACCGTGACAAAAATCAGTTTAAGACATAATTGTAGCAAACATAAATGAAGTTAAGTGCATTAATAATAATAATAATAATAATAATAATAATAATAATAATAATAATAATAATAATAATAATAATAATAATAATAATAATAATAATAATAATAATAATAATAATAATAATAATAATAATTAATAATGCATGCTGCCTTCGCAGGTATAACCTATTTTGACATGTGACACATATGACATAACCATAGTTTGCATATGAGAACTAATAAATTTTTAATTCATTTTATTATTATAATATTTTTTTATAACTTAGGAACATCAAGCTATAATGAACACAAATTGGATCAAAAAATACACAAAGCGGCATCAAATGATTTATGAAAAAACAATAAAAAACGACTCAAAAGGTTTACGGTAATCAGACCGTGAGAGTGGGCACTCAATATGTCACAGTCGGGGAGACAATTTGATGATAATCATTGGCCAAAAACAAGTTTAGAGACTTTTTGGGTATATAGATCTGGGCATTGATACGTATTTTGAAGTCATATTACCGTATTACACTCATTACACTACAAGATAGGAAATAGACTTAGCATGAAATATCACCAGGGGTAAATGGGTCAAAGGTGTCAACAAAGACTCGCTGACCTCATGCTCCAATGTCAGCAGTGAATTAAGTCGAGTTCAAACAATCACAGTGACACACACTGAAATTTCCAAAATTGAGTATTACGCGTTGGAGGGAAGAACACATGTAAGCATCATCAATTGACTTATCAATTGACTTATAATTAATCTGGTCATGTCTTGTCACCCACAGTCGCCTAATGCTGACACTATAATTGACCAGATCATGCCTAGATGAGTCAGTCGTCAATATTGTCCATTATAAAAAAAAAAAAAAAAGAAAAAAAATGAGCATGGTTGATTACAATCGAGATCAATAATGTACCTTAAATTTGAAGGGGAAAATATATGCAGGTATCATACAGTTGACTTACAATTAAGCTGGTCATGATTGTCATGTCGACCAGAGTCGTCAAATGTTCCAATGTTGACATTATAATTGACCTAAACATGCCTTATCGATCAGGTCGTCAATATTGTCCATTATCAAAAATAAAACGAGTATGAATGATTGAAGTAATAAGACAATCGCGAACAATACTGTACCTTCATTCTGAAGGAACTTGGGGGGGGGGGGGATCAGTTGGCTTATAATTAAGCTGATCATGATTGTCTGGTCGACCAAAGTCGCCAATTGTTGACAATTATAATTGACCTGATCATGCCTTGTCAATCAAGTCGTCAATATTGTCCATAATGTTTACCTGTATCTTCTTGCCACGTTTTGTCTTGGCCCACACCTTGCCGTACACAAGCCATGTATTGTCGATGTCCTGGTGATTTTTTAATCGATTCAACAGTTTTTTGTTAGCCGCAGTCGCATCCTCATATATGACAAAGCCTGTGCCTTTAAGCTTTTTGCGATTTTGGATGATGTTCTCCGCAAAGTCGCGTCGGAAGAATTTAAGAAGAAGTGGTTGTTTGCCATTTGACTTCGGTCCAACCTTATGTGCGCAGTCAATTTCGCCAGTTGGAACGTCAAGGTTAAGGTGTTGCTTCAGAAAGTCTGATCCGATCTGTTTACTATTTTCCTCCCAGGGCTTGTCAGATACAGGTAGGCCATGGATCCGCACAGCCCATCTTCGGCCGTGTTGTTCAAGGTTATTTGCACCTATTTTTATTTCATTTATTTCGGTGCGCAAGCGGTTAACCTCACCGCGTAAATCTGAAAGTGCCTTTGTGTTGTCCTGTAGTTTAACATTGTGCTGGTCTCGGTCGAGTTCCAGTGAAACCACTCTACCCTCCAAATGTTCGAACTTTTTATCAAAGTGGTCCAATATATCCTTTTTATGAATTGCAAATTTACTGTCCAGCACTTCACTGATTTTATCCTGTAGCTTTGTACCAAGTAATGAGTCAACAACATCGTGCACAATTTGACGCAGTGAATCGGCATTAGACTCCTGACAGGCTCCCACTTCTACAGACTGTTCTTTGGAACGTCGTGTCGGCGGCCCCATGATTGAGTGCACAGTTCAGTATTCACAAAAAACGCGTCCTGTCGTTCATGAACAGCAGATCAGTGATGAAAAGGTACAGAAGACTGGTATCTAACTTGTCAAATATATAGAGGTGCCATTGCAGGACGAAAATAACATGTAAAATGTCCAAAAAAGAGCATTTTGTGAGGAACCCACAAAGTACACGTCCTCAACCACCCATGGTCACGTGCATCAAATTGTATTCTTTCTTCCTAAGTCTGCCAGCCTTAAGATTTGACCAGGTCCTCACCTCTAACCTTAATATAATCAAGATTTTTACAGATAATTATGGCAGCATAACTTTGCATCCTCTGAACAAGTTTCCATCCACCGGAACCCGAAAGCCCAAACTGTGTCCGCATCGTCAATTCTTAGGCAAAATACGAGTTTTAAAGATGCGAATTAACAAAGTAGAATAAAAAAGTACTTAATCTCTGAAGAGTAGCAGGGACGTGTTATAGATGGACTACCAACGGCGGGGCCCCCTTTGTACCATCTATGTTGCCGCTGCTCAAGTGATCGGGTGTTTGAGCGAGCACCTTCAGTGCTGACCAAACACAACTCCACGGTCCGCGCTGGTCGCTGGCAGTCTCGTGGGCCAGGTCACGCGATGAAAGGCGAGAATAATCGCGTCACCGACTGAAATGTGCAAAATTTTTCACCGTGTTCCACATTTTAAAGTCAAAATTTAGCGTTACGCCGGACTCAGCTACAAGAAATGAAACCACCATCATGATCCTACCGGCATACACTATCCATCTGAAACTACATTTTTATTGCTAATTACGGCGTAAGGAGTTATTACGCACGCAAGTTGTCTAACTTTGCATCATTTTGGACAGAAAAAATGCAAAAACTAGCCCTTTTATCGGCCGATTTCAACGAAAAACACATCGATGGACTCTCACGGTTCTGATTCAAACGATGAGACTGGTTGCGCTCGCAAAAAATTCTCCGTTTGTGAACTTGATACAATAGCACACCCGATGTAAGCCTGATGTATGTAACCCGATACAACCGAACGCGGAAACATAGATGGAACAACAAACGGACTGAGCAGGGGGAATAACTTGAGTGGCGCTAGTGAACACGCTTTGTAGTCGTCGCGCCCAGTTGACCACTAAAGGGACTAGCGCTCCCGTTGGTAGTCCATCTATAACACGTCCCTGAGAGTAGTAAGTTTGGCATTGACATGCCTCTGTAAAGAAACTATGTGGTCACGCCAGTCTGATTCATCATCAACAATAACTTCTAAATATTTAGTCGATTTTACCTGGTCTAATAATTTCATCACACATCGAAACATTCAATTTGTTGGTTGATTGGCGTTTACAAGGATTGATGACCAACGGTTTGGATTTTGTTGGATAAGCACAAAGTCTGTTACCTTTATGCCGATTTTCTACGCTGTTTACATCAATTGTGCTGGAACAATTTCTTACTTCCATGTAAACATATTTCTGGAGATATGTTCTTACTGTTATCCGGGGACTAAATCAAACAAGAATTAAGCATGTTCTATATATATTAGAGATACTATATGGTGACCATACACCTATTCCATCTTGACGCTGCTTATGATGCCAGGCTCAACTTTCTCTTTTATGGCTCAGAACTTCTTGTGGTTTGACATTCTCTTGGTCTAATCCTCCCTCTGCTGCCTCTTAATGTAAGCAATCTGTCCATCCCATCCCTTTTGGTTTGAGCTCTTAGAAGGATGGTTCCAAGTTGTTCTCCACACTACTGTTGACTGCAGTGGGCCAACCCGAATAGCTTCAACTTCTTCGGGCTCTCTTCTGCTGGGAAGATTGCTCATTCTAGCTTCTTCACACTTGGGTGCTTGTGGGGAGCATGAAGCCACATCACCTTCTGTTTGACTAAGGATTTTCACTGGCCTGATGTCCTCCATCTCCTCTGGTTTGGGGACCATCCCTTTTTGTGCCTGTCTCAGCCATCACTAGGAAAATTTCAGTTTGGACAGGCAGCTGGTTTGTCAGTGCCCCCTGGTTACTTAGCATGTGCTGGATCATCTGCTGGGTGGCTGCAGGGGTTGTGGTCTTCAGCACCCTGTCTTCTAATCTGACTAGCATTGATGTTAAGTGGTTGGTTGCCTCCTTTTGTCCTCTTAATTCATTGACTAGATTTTCAATTCCCTTGTTCGCTCCAGCTGTTAGACTTGCACAAGTCCCTGGTGCATGTCCCTATTTTCCCATCCCGCGATCCCACCCAGAAGTGCGACAGATTTTCCCCTCCACAAAGTTAACTGTATAATATTATGCCAACTACATGGTGTTATTAAGGAGGTCCTACTGTTTTTTTGGTTTTTTTAACTGGTCGACACTGTCGCCCTGCTGGTTTCAACAGTAGCAGCTATTGAGTCCTAGTCAGTTCTAATCCCATTATCATCGCGATAACGCTAAAGGCAAAGTGGTCTTCGATGAATGCATGGCTAGTCACTGGCCACTCAAGCGAGACAAAGCTGACCATCTCCCTCCGGCTGCCAATACCAGGGACTTGTTAAACTTGCACAAGCCCACTCTGGACTACCATCATTTCGGTGGGAGTGACGTCATAACATCTGGGGTTTCGCGGGATCCGAGAAGTCAAATCAGAGGTCAGATCAAGTTCAAGACGCCCAGAATATTTGAGTAGTCTCATTGTGTTGTGCTAATTTACCCCCCTAGCACTCTGGGCCATTTGGAGATCCGGCAAAGCCAGCTACTGGGCATTTTTTGTTTTGTTGCACAACATGCGACATGCAGGCGTAAAAGTGCCACAACTTTTTTTATTTTTGCAATAATGCAAAATGATCCATGTCTTGATTTAAGTTTTGTTGAGTAAGACCTCTACATTTCTATGTGGTTCTTTTGTCAATTTAAACCAAAAAACCTCGTGCCCTACACCCTTACAAATGAAATATATCGATCTCAATCACGATTTGATCAAAGCAGTCAAACCTGTGTGAATTATGAATATAATTGCATGGGTGCCAGTCCGCGCATTTTTCTTGGTTAGCGTCACGAACGATGGTTCCTCTTTATTTTTTTCTAAAGATGGTTTGTTTGTTATAATTGTCAATAAATTATAATGGTAGAGCTTGTTGCTGCAGTAAATAGTCGATAAACACACTTTATCGCAGTTACTGAAAAAACTGTCAACATGATCAACACAAGCGGCAGCGGTATTTTCACCCGAGCCATGATTACCTGCGGCTGGCGTATTTTACTCTCTTTCCGTGAAAAAATGGACCCTCTGCTCTATTGTTCGCAAAGACTGGTACAGTGGTAGTATGTTATCATTCTGGCTTGTTTCTTGCTTTAATAAATTGTCCGTAATCGTCACTTGTGTTCACGCAAAGTGACAAATGTCACCCATCTTTCAAGCCAGACTTCACAACACAAGGCAGTGAGTACTGCCAAACAAAACAGCGGTAGAAAAACTTCTTGATTGGACAGCAAACCCCATTTGATCGATTCTGGGGGCTGCAGTTTCCGACTAAAATAACGACGCATCTGTTTGAAATAGAAGCAGTTTTGAAGGGATTTCCCCTAAAATACTTTTGTTTTAGTCAATGGGAGAGCTTTTTGTTAAAACAGACAAGGTTCTGAGCATTCTAACGATATAAACAACATAACGCATAGACGAATAAAAGATCGAGATCAAGATGAT
Organism: Hermodice carunculata; assembly: GCA_964020975.1. NCBI lineage: Eukaryota > Metazoa > Annelida > Polychaeta > Eunicida > Amphinomidae > Hermodice > Hermodice carunculata. The sequence continues at coordinate 156,874 of CAXHWN010001080.1, read as the reverse complement.
GAAATCACCCTATTTTTGTGCAGTTTTGCAAAGTTCCATCATTCAAATTGTCACAAGCAACGGCCCGATCATTGATTAAAATCATCGTAGAAGGAAAATATTCAATTAAACGCAAAATCGAAATAGCCATCGGCAAGAACTGATGTTTCTCTACAATAAAATGTGCGTGCTTGCATGTAAAGATTAATAAACAACAGTCAACACAAGGAATTTGAGATGGCCTTGAATTGGTCACGTGCTTGACTGCTCATGTATAATTCATAGCGGCAACAAGCCGGCAAGCTTTACAAGTCTCACTGGCCCCCTTCTGCCCAACGCGGTGCACTGCAATTAATCCTTCATTACACAGTAGCTCAATTAACAGCTTCTTATGAGGGGTGCCTTATGACCGCTCGCTTGTCTGTGTGATAAGAAACACAGTGCAGACCTCCCGGAGCTTATCATCTGGAGTCAATGTTATCTGGCTATAGACACGTTCCACGCCAATTAGCTAAGTTTAAGGGCCTACCTGTATTGTAACAGAATAAGGCTACAACGTGTGTTTCCTTAAAATTTCATTTTGCAATGAATCTGATTTTAAATAAAATACGGAATGCAGTCCAGTGAGACTTGAGCCTATCCAGCTGGTGTCTTTGCCATCTCCTTCTGACCACTTTCATCCCTCTGCAGTTTAGAGGAGAGACATTCCATGTTGGCAACTATCCTGTGTGGGTGTATGTTGGTTGTCAACAGTTAGTCTGCAACCAAAGACAATTCCTAGCCTGCTGGCAAAGGTTGGGTGTGTGCAACTACCACAATGGCATTTTTCATGGCCCCGACTGTTTCCTTGACCACTCCCTTTTTACCATATCGAGAGAAAGTAATGGGGAAAGTACCTCTTCATCAACCCCCCCCCCCCACGTGACTGGCGATGAAAAAGATCGTCATCTCGAGCATGGAGCTCTAAATATTCCCTCCATAGTCTGTAGCAAGTCTGAGTAACATCTCATGAGTTTTAACACACCCAGTGGTAAGGTAAAAGCTTGTACATGCTCCTGGGACAAAGGCACTCTACTTGCTCCTTTTTTCAGCTCCTCTGGGACCACTATGGTTGGAGTGTTAACATTCCCCTCCCCTCTTGCTTCTCTACTATCATCTCTTTCTTATCTTTTTGTCTATCTTTCCTCTTTCTCTGTGCATCTTTCCTCTGTTCATCTTTCTTCACTTTTAGATCATCACTATTCTCCCTGTGTGCATCTTTCCAATCTTCCTGAATGCATCTCTTTACTTCTTCCCTGCATGCATCTTTCTTCACTTCTGGATCATCTTTATTTTTTGTAAGCCATCCATCTTCTCTTTTCTTTGCTTACCTTCCCTCAGTTCAATTTTCTTCTGTCTTAGATCATTTTCCTATTTTTGGTTCATCTTTCTACACTTTTGGTATTCTCTTCTCTCTCTGGTCATCCTTTTCTTTTGAATCATCTTTCTTCTGTTTGCATTTCTTCTCTCCCAGGTCATCTTTCTCTTGTTCCCCTTTCTTCTCTCCTAGGTTATCCTTTACTTTTGTTTCATCTCTCTTCTCTCTCCAGTTGTCCTTCTCTTGTTCAGCTTACTTCTGTTGTTGTTCATCCATCTTCTCTCATAGGTCACCCTTCTCTTCATCATTCTGCTCTCTCAGTTCATCCTTCTTCTCTTTTGGTTCCTGTTTCTTCTGTTTCTTCTTTGATTTATACTCCTCAATTGTTGGGACTCGTTTTCACTTTGGACTGTCATGAACATGCTGCTTCTGACTGCCACTTGTCTCTATAGGTTCATCAGTGTACACTATGGCAACATCAGGAGATCCGTCAGCTTCCTTTTTTCCACTACATAAGGTGTCTGGGGTTCTTCTGTCCCTTCGAATACCTCCACATGCTTTGTCTTGAAGTTTTCTTTCAGTTTCTGTTTTGGTCTGATTTTGCTTTGAAAATACTCCAAGCTCCCTGATGGACCCAATGGCATGGCCCAACCCCCTTGCTTCAAGTCCAAGTTAGCATGGGATCCCACAGTATCCTCTGCCATGTCTCCACCACCATGGACATCTTTAAGGTGCACCTGCGCTGTTGCTTCAGTCTTGAATACCTTCCTGCACTTCCTGCACTGGAATTGGACATCTTCTTGGCCTAGATGGTGGGTCACCACATGGTTGCCAACCTGCTTTTTCATCCCCAGGAAAGGGCAGGTTGGCAACACCAATGATAGCCTGTGATAGTAACGACACTGGCAGCAGCACTGGTGACAACCATAGTTATATATCTACAACATAAGATGAACAAGACACATAATAACAATCGAATGGAAAAACCTGGTCAGCTTTGTTCTTTTGCATGGAAATGGCTGTTTGGTTTCTGTTGGCTTTTTTTTCATTGCTGCTTTTGTCCACCTTGGACTTCCATCCCTCCCATATGGTTTCAATCTGTTGTGGTGTACAACCAACTTTCCACCCTGTCCATCTAGTTCTATGATAAAGTTTAGATTGTTGTTCCTCTCAAATACCAGATTAGGTCCCTCATGAGGCCTTCTCAACTTGGGAGCTATGTTCAGCTGACTACTCTCAGACAAAACCCTAGCCAGCCTTGTACTGATGCCAAGCTAGTTTGGCATCATAAGTATTTTTACGATGCTCCACTGAGGTTTTCAGATTCTCTGTTGCTATATCATACACCTTTTGCACTCTCCTGTTAAAGATATCCTCATATTCTCCATATGTATCTATCTCCTCATCTTGAGCAGTTCTTGAACGAATCATATGCTCAGCAGGAAGTTGCACCTCTCTACTTAACATAACAATATTAGGTGTCAGTCCAATGCTCTCATGGACAGTTGAATGATATACAGCAATGAAGCATCTGAGGTATCTGTCCCAATCTCGTTGCTGTCCTGTAAGGTGGGCCCTGATCAAGCGGATTAGTGTTATATCTCTCTGTTTGACCATTACATCTTGGATTCCCAGGTGATGTCCTGGTCTTCCTCATCTCAAGCATCTTGCACAGTTCTAGGAAGATTTCACTTTCAAAAATCTCCCTTCATCAGAAAGTAGGTCATAGGGGCGGCCAAACCTAGCTATAACCTAATTCAGGATCTTCTCGGCACATGTCTTAGCTGTGAAATCAGGCACAGCAAATGCCTCAAACCACTTGGTGAAATGATCACTAACCACAAGAATAAATTTGCTGCCTCTTGGAGTCTCTAGTAATGGTCTCAAGATGTCAGTGAAAGGTCTGTCAACAGGGGCATCGACTGGCATACTCCCCAGTGAACCTCTTGCTGTCTTCTTAGGCATGTTAACTGAACCTCACTCTTGACATTTGGCAACCCGTATATGGACATCTTATGTCAAACCAAACCTGGACCATACAGAAAACCCAGGTCTGTGAAAAATCCATGTACCTCATGTATAAAAGAAAATACGACAGAACAGTTTGACTATTAACTGTGATATATGTGATGGTCGCACGCACATTCTGTGTGCTGGTTTGTCATGCTTGTTATCAGATCAACTGCGTGAAAATGGCGTTTCGACCAACTTTACTTGTGACACTTGCTTGTGGAATACTTTGCCTTTTCCTGCCTGTGACAATCTCACCCAAACTGATGATAAGGAGATAAATGATTTTGATTCATTTTCCTTCCGCAAACTGCCTGAGCAATCTGATTTTAAAGACAGTGACAGGGGGTCAGGTCATATTGACCTGCACGATATTGATTGTTTCAAACAAAAAGGCCTGCACTTCATTCATTTAAATGTGAGGAGTTTGCTACACAAATTACCAGAGATCGTCAGGCTTTCACAGATCTCCCAAGCAGCAGCTATAAGTATATCTGAGACTTGGTTGGATAATTCTATCAGTGACAATGAAGTTTCGATTCCAGTCTATATTGTAAACCGTAAGGACAGGAATCATCACGGTGGAGGGGTCGCCATATATGTACGAAATGACTTAGCGTACAAAAAGCGAGAAGACCTTTCACATGACGACCTTGAAATTCTTGGTATTGAAATCTTATTACCAAAGACCAAACCTTTCATTGTTGCTGTGTTATCGACCGCCCAATCAAAGCAACTTTTTTAAATTACTCGAGTTCACTAGTATGAATTGTGTATGTATCCTCGATTCAGAATGCTCTTTACTTGAAGATTTTAATATGAATGTTTTAAACCAAGGTACTTCATCACATGGTCTACTCAATGCTTTTAAAAACTTTTGTAATATGTTTGACCTTCACCAACTGATTGTGCACGCTGCTAGGGTCACACCTTCATCTAAATCTGCTACAGACCTCATATTAGTGTCTGACATTCAAAAAGGTCACTCAATCAGGTGTCATCCCAACTGGGATTAGTGACCATATTCTGACTTTTTGTTCCAGAAAAGCACACAAAGGTAACTTCAATTCACACAACTCTATCAAGATCCGATCGCTCAAGAATTATTCTAAAGATCTGCTTGTTCAGAATCTTGAGGCGATGGACTGGTCCAGTGTAACATCCTGCTCGGATGTTGATAGTGCTTGGCATGTATTTAAAACTTCCTTTCTGTCTGTCCTTGATAAATTGGCTCCTATTAAAGAAATTCGTCTCAAACAAAGCACTCAACCATGCATGACAAATGAAATTTTAGACTGTATCAGAGAGAGAGAGAGACCGAAATTTATTTCTTTTTAGGAAAACAGGTGACATCAAATTTCATAATGCTTTCAAACCAATTCGAAACCTGGTACAAAGAAAAGTTATGGTAGCAAAAAGTAACTATATCGAGGACAAAGTCCAAGAACATCTTGGCGATTCGAAAAAACTATGGAAAAATCTTAAACTTCTTGGTTTTGCAAATAACAAAGAAGAAAATCCTAGAATATGCCTCCAGGATAATTATGATACTGTCTTCGAAAATTCCAGCATAGCCCAGCAGTTTAACGACTTCTTTACTAATATTGCCTCAGTTTTAGTGGAGAAATTGCCAGCCGCCTCTAAACTGTTTGACAGTGATCATGTTGATAATTTCTATATCTCTAAAGGAGTTCAAGCGGACTCCTTTTCGTTCACCTGTATACAAGTACAGGACATACAGAAATTATTAGGCACACTCAAATGTAAGAGCACTGGGCTGGATAATATTCCCGCTAAATTTTTGAAGGAGGGTAAAGCAATTATTGCTCTACCCCTTTCACACATCTTCAATCTGTCCCTTTCAACGGGCTCTGTATCGAATAAACTAAAGTCAGCTAAACTTATTCCCTTACACAAGAAATATAGTCGCAATGATCCAGGTAATTATAGACCTGTTTCAATATTGTGCATCTTCTCAAAAATTCTGGAAAAGATTGTTTATTCTCAACTAGAGACACATCTGTCCAAGTCCAATATTCTGTATGATTTTCAGTCTGGCTTCAGACGCAACTATTCAACAGAATCCTGTCTTATTCATTTGACAGATTATGTAAGAATGAATATGGACAAAGGCTTTTACACAGGGATGGTCCTGCTTTACCTCCAGAGAGCTTTTGACACAGTAAACCATCGTTAACTGTGTTGAAAGCTTAAATCAATTGGCTTGGACTCTGCATCAGTCGCTTGGTTTCCTTCCTATTTATCTGATCGCTCACAGGTTGTTTATTACAAAGGTGCTACTTCTAAAGCAAATACAGTCACTTGTGGCGTGCCACAAGGTTCCTTAATCGGGCCACTATTATTCTTAATATATGTCAATGACATGCCCATGGCTGTCAACTGCAAACTTCTTCTTTACGCAGATGACTCAGCCTTACTGGTCACTGCCAAATCTATTCACGAAATAGAACATACTCTTTCTTCTGAACTTCACTCACTAAACCAATGGTTGATCGATAACAAGATATCTCTTCATTTGGGCAAAACGGAATCAATATTGTTCGGCACAAAACCTAAAATTAAGAAAAAATTAGTCTCTCAAAATCACATGCAATAATCAAGAAATAAAATCATTCTCTAAGGTCAAACATCTGGGAATGATGCTGGACCAGAATGTTTCTGGAGAACTTGACGCAGAATCCGTTTTGAATAAAATCAACTCTAAACTCAAATTTTTGTATAGGCAAGGATTGGGGCTGAGCACAAGAACAAGGAAACTTCTTTGTTCAGCGCTAATCCAACCTCACTTTGACTACCCGTGTGCGGCTTAGCACAGCACTCTCACCTTGAAAACAAAACAGAAATTCCAGGTTTGTCAAAACAAAATGATCCGTTTTATTAATAAATGGCAGGCAAAAGCCCATATTGGTGCTTAACAAATTTCCGATTTAGGATGGCTGGATGTTTCTAGCAGAGTCGAACAAAACAAACTGACACACATGTTTAAAATAGTGAGGGGCACATGTCAAGATTATATGAAAGAAAATATGGTCAGCACCGGTGACGTTCACAACCATTTTACTCGCTCAAGCGTGGATTCCCTGGTGGTCCCAGGAGTTGGGGGGCCTGGACTGACATCCTTCCTATATTTTTCTATAAAACTGTGGAATCTGTTGCCCTCAGAGGACAACCGATCATCTGCCATCTGTTTGCTCCTTAAAGTCTTCATGGAATGCCATGCCCCCTTCTTAACTGGGAGAGAGGAGAATTCTGAGATCTGACAGGAGCTGTGTGATTTCAAGCCAGTGGAACTGTGAGCCATTGTTATTGCCAAGGAGATACTCATTTATACATTGTACCTGTGGAGTGTGAACAATGTCTTTGAGTGGACCGGTATATTTGGTGTTAATTGTACCACATTGGACCCAAACTGTACCTCTGTGGGATTTGTACCAGACTATTGGGCACCTGCCATAGAAGTTAGAACTGTAGGACAGTACCTGTGGATAATCTCTCACCAGGGATTAAAATTTACCTACGGACTGTTTTCCTATTGGAATATCAACAAAGCTAAGTGTATAATTTCATTTACCTACTTTGTACTGATTTTTGATTGTTAATATATTGTTATTGTTAAAGTTATATCATCGCTGTCATTCTTGTTGTGCTATGGGCAGTGTTCTCCGACTCATAGTTATAATGTAGGTAGAGTGTGTTTATAATGTTCCAGATTCACAAATATCACAAAAATGATGTAGGCCTACTTTCTTCTTATGCTGTAAACTCTATCAGGTCTCTTTTTATTTGTGGCCGAAGCAATAAAATTTTTGTTTTGAGTGGTTAGGCCTATACATTTTGGAAACACTATAGTCTGTAGTAAATGAATATTTCAAAGGTTGAGTAGACCAGTTTAAAACCAGCAGTTGCCTTTTATGGGTGACTGTCTGTCTCAAGTCAGGAGTGAAATTTGTTTGTTCACATTGCTTTGGAAGATGAATGTTGATGCTTTGGTAACTCTGGAATCTCTTTGTTGTCATTGTTTGGTTTGAATTTTATGAATATGAGTCATGTGCTTCTGTACTATTTGTTGAGTTCTACTATAATCTAGAATATTCAGAAGATGGGCATAGTAACAAATTGTGGGGGCTTCTGGGATAAATCCAAGACAAATGGGATCAAATTCAAGACAAAACATTGATTTTTTTTGCAATAAGAACATAAAGGTTGAATCATCTGGAAAAATCTGCAAGTTTCTAAACATTGAATCTTACAGTTTGAACTCAACAAAGGCTATCTGGCGTTAATAAACAAAGTTGTTGGTCGATATACAGACAATAGGACAACATGTCAATAGAATCAAGTGTGTTTCTGGTTAATGAGGACCTAATAGTCAAAGAATTTGATAAATTGTTAAAAGAAGACGTGGGAGAGGTGGTCAAATACTTAAATTTAGAAGTACCATCAGGTATCAGGAAAATACCCCTAAAACGAAAGATTATTTTCCATTTGGGTGAAGAAGGTTTCCTTGACGATGACGGTTCAGAGGATAAAAGTTTGGCAATTCAGTTGGAATTAGCTAGATTAAAACTTCAGACTTCAAGAGAGGCAGCACAAGCTGCTAAAAAAAAGGCAACGGAAGCAAAAGAAGCAGATGAAAGAAAAGCACAGGAAACCAGAGAGGCTATAGAACATGAATTAAAGCTCAGAGAGGTTGAACCTAGGCATTCTAGGTAAGCACAGTCACGACCTTTTGATGCAGCCAAAATTGCATGTTTGGTACCAAAATTTGAAGAAAAAGTGGCAAACTTCTTTCGGTCTTTTGAGAAAATAGCTGAAACTTTAGAATGGCCTAGAACAATGTGGCTTCTTTTACAAAGTGTGTTTTTTGAAAAAGCACAAAAAGTTTATTCATCCTTCTCCATAGCACAAAGTTCTGAGTATGATGTGTTGAAAGATGCTGTTCTGAAAGCATATGGGTTAGTACCTGAAGCTTACAGTTAGAAACACAGGCACAACCAAAAGGAACCAGATGAAACCAATGTTGAATTTGCCAGAAAGAGAGAGAGAGAGGGAATCTGTTTGATCGATGGTGTGATCCCACAAAAATAAAAAATGATTTTGACAAATTAGAGACACTTATTTTGGTAGAAGACTTTAAAGGTTGCATTGCAAAAGAAATTAAGACCAACCTGGGTGAATGTAAGGCAGATAAATTACATGAAGCCACAGTTTTGGCTGATGACTAACGACTTGACACATAAAAGCTTCTTTGGAAAACCCAAACAAGGTTTGTTCAGATCTAAATTTGGAAAGAAACTAGAAGGAATGGGAAACCTCCCCCCCCCCATTCAAAAATCAGAATAACAAAATACCAATCATTCTCCTCATGCTCATAAACCTGCTAATCAGAAAAGAGGGCAGAAGTTCTTTAGTGGACCCACATGCAGTTACTGCCATAAAAGGGGTCATGTCAAATCTGAGTATTTTCTACTGCAGAGAAAGACCAATAATACTGGGAAACCAGTTGATTTAGTCAGCATTAAAGGGTGCCCACCTCTAAATATGTCTGATGGACATTCTGATAATCTCCATGCTAAATTTGAAAACCCACATGTTGGGATAGCTGAGCCTATATTGGATGACCATGAAAGTTTGAAATCAAAAGGGCTGGTGTCACAGAAAGAGAATATTGTTGACCAAAAGGCAGTTGTGATCCTAATGGACACTGGCAATGCCTAGTCTTAACTGTTGGAAGATGTGCTTCGTTTGTCAGATGAAGCCAGTGTATTACTTCAGGGTGTTGAGGGAAATTACATAAAAATAACAGTCCTGCTTCATAAAGTTTACCTGAAGTCTGATTTCAGAATTAGACCAGTGATTGTAGGTATTGTACCTAGTCTCCCGATAGAAAGTGTGACCTTTACTTCTAGTTAATGATGTAGCAGGGGATAATGTGAAAGGTAAACTGGTTCCAAATTTAACTGATGAGCCAGTCACAAGAGAGGACACAGATCATCTTGAGCAGGAATTTCCTGGTATTTTTCCGGCCTGTGTTGTGACAAGGTCAATGGCTCTTGAAGCTTGTACAGAGGAAGCCAGTGCTGGGATGATGAATTTCTAGGGCCGGCAGAGACATTCTTTGCTGGTAACCTGGAGGACCAAGTATGCCATAGAGGTAACGAGTGCAAAGGTAAGCCATGATGATAACCTCTCTGACCAGGTAAACCAAAATGGTCATCTGAGTCAATTGCCTCATTTGAATTGAGATAGGCTGATTAGGGAGCAACACGCTGACCCTCAATAAAGAAAATGAGCAAGTACAACTTCAACAGAAGAAGAGGCACAAAAAGACCTGGTCTGTTATGTTAAGTCAGAAGCGTTGATGAGCAAATGGAGACCTCCAGATGCTTCCACTGATGAAGAATGGAGAATCATTCATCAAATAGTTGTTTTCATCCATCATATAGAGCAGTTTTAAAAACAGCTCATGATTGGCCTATGGCAGGACACTTGAGTATTAGGAACACTGAAGATGGAATATTACAACACTTCTTTTGGCCCAGATTAGATCGGGATGTGGCAGAATTTTGTAAGACATGTCACACATGTCGAGTGGTCGGGAAACCCAATCAGAAAATAAAAACGGCTCCTTTGATTAGATCCCTGTTCTTGAAGAATCATATAGCAGGGCTATCATAGATTGTGTGGGACCACTTCCAAAAACAAAAGCGGATAATAAGTTTCTCCTCACTATCATGGATTCAGCCACTAGGCATTTTGAGGCCATCCCATTAAAAAAAATTAAAGCTCCCACTATCATTGATGCTTTATTGCAATTTTCCACTAGAGTAAGACTGCAGATACAGATACAAAGTGACTTAGGTTCAAATTTTATATCTGCACTGTTTCAGGAGGTTGCCTACCAGTTTGGCATTAAACATATTAAATCTTCAGCCTACCACCCAGAAACATAAGGGGCTCTAGAAAGGTATCATCAAACACTGAAGAACATGATGAGAACTTATTGTCTTGTAAGTGAAAATGAATGGGATTAAG
>CAXHWN010001080.1:117272-146272 GCA_964020975.1 Hermodice carunculata | reverse complement strand
GTATACTTATGTTATTATTTGCCACCAAAGAGATACCAAATGGGTCACTGGGTTCAGTCCATTTGAACTTTTATATGGACATACTGTGTAGACTAGTGGCCAACCCTAAAAAAGTGGCTTATGTATGGATATACCCCTCCCTATGGTAGAACAAATAACAACCCATTTTTATTAAAGATTGGCATATTCTGCATTGGATTATGATGGTTGTGGTCTTTTAATTTGATGACAGGGGTATTTTATAGCCATATCTTTGAAAATAGTAGTCATCACTTTAACTATCATTCCATACAAGACACTACTGAGGATAACTTCAGAAATAAATTCAAGAAACATACCAAATATGGCTCATAGTATCTGAAATAATATGGCAAGCACTGTACAAATGATGTTTGCATGGTTTTGTTGTCATAAAATGTCGAAAAATACCAAATTTGGGCAAATTAGTGCAAAAATTCCTTCAGGTTTGATATTCTACGGTGCATAAAATGTTACACAGTGCTCGAAGTCCTTGCTCTAGGAAAACATTTAATTCACCAAAAATTGCCCTAATTGTCGAGCTAAAAGGCAATATGCTAAATAAAGCCTCACCTTTCTCAGAATTTAAATTGAAGAGAAAAGAGTTACCCCACCCCCCTTTCTGGCAGGTCTAAAATGGTGATTTTTTTACCAGAACTGCCATAATCTAACTATACAATCAAAAGTGAACAGGTAATGGCTGCAAATCATAACAATGTATGTTTTCAGTCATCCAGTAGTTGTCAAATAAAGCATAAAACTAGAAAAGAAGATTTGCGTCACAGCAAATCTAACTGGGTGCCTTCAAAATCAGAACCATCGTTCAACAAAAATCTAAATTTCGTGTATTAGCTTAATTTTCATAAATTAAAATGCTCAGCCTTGGTTCTTGGTTCAAGGGATGTGGCCATGTCCCAAACTTATAAAGTGAAGCTTGAATGAAACTAGTATATATAGTAGTTTTGAACCTATTCAACATTCTAATTTTGTGTATTTGTCTAATTTGCATGAATCATAAGCCTAGAAGAACTTTGGTTTATTGTTCATTGGATGGGGTTATGCCACAAACCCATAAATTGAAGTAGAAATGGCACCTCTATGATAGATTTGAAGCTATTAAAGATTTACATTTTGCATATTCACCTAATTTGCATAAATTAAAATCCTACAACTTTGGTTCATGTTTCATTGGATGCAGCTTTGCCACAACCCTACAAATTGAAGTTGGAATGGCATCTCTATGAACAATAGTTTTGGAGATACTCAACTTTTAAATTTTTCAATGCCCCTTATTAGCATAATTTGAAATTCTACAACTATACTGTCTATTATAGTGGAAAGTGTCACAAAGGTATATATGCACATTGAAATTTTGAGTCCATCCAATAGTTTGGAAGATATGGCGCTTTTAAAATTTTTGTTGCCTCTAAAATTTGCATAATTTTAAACATCATGACTATTCCAAATGAGATGCACACTTTTGTTGGTTATGTCAGTCACCATGGCAAGCTTGGTGATTTTTTCCAATAGTGTCTGAAAAAAACTCTGGACCAACTTGGTCAGAAAGAAAGACATTGGCTTTTTATTTCTTTGTTAATTTATCTGAGATGAAAGACAACCTCTCCTATGTGACCACTTTTATCTGGCATTAGGGGTGATCTTAAATTGCAGGTACCACTGTACAGTGAAACCTCTCTACAGTGGGCGCCTTTGCGACCAGAGAAAAGTGCCCATACCTGAGAGGGTCAGCCATTCTGGGCAGAATTGATGAGTATATGTGCATGTACAGTGTACACATATAATAATACAAAGGGATGTATATACATGCAATACAAAACTGTCTTTGTTCCTTTATTACCTAAACAAATTTTAACAGATGCTGTCACAAAACTACATGTACATGTACCTGTGAACTGAGACATGCACTATACTGACTCAGTCTTGGCTATGAAGAACAGGCTTCATCTCACTGGATACAAGAAAACAAAGACATGAAAGTGTCCATTGAGATGACACAAATTCACACACTTTTTCAAAATTCACCAAAATGTGAAAACAGTCACTGAGGACTATCAGTCAGACTTTGATCGGTCCAGCAAACTCAGCTCTGTATGTAGTCTATTTTTAACAGAGGGTACACTCTGGCTTGTTCTGCCTAGAATTCCAAACCCTCTGATCCCTTGGGACTGATAAGCCCAGCAGTCTCCTAGCCTCATGCAGGCAAACTCTGACTGGTCAGTCTCAGCCATGGTGCACTTACAGCTCTGTCCAGCATAAGTGTGAACATGGATCAGATATGTTTCTTGCATAAACAGAAAGAGCTTCTCTGTATTTTATTGAGAACCTCATCACACAGTGGTTGGGAGTTCCCCCACCCCACCCCACCCCACCCCTACCTCCCATTTGCCATAAGACCCAAACCTTTCAAACCATAAACCCAGCAGGCATGGCCAGAAGGCTGCCTATGAAGATGTTACGCTACTAATTCAACCCGCAAAAATGTAAACAAACCAAGTTGCAGTCTGTACCTTCCAAAATAACTTATAAACCCAAACATATCCTATGCCAAATTGTTCCTTACAATATTCTCAATCATCCGAGAACAAGAAAACCTGGTCATCATTGGGAAAATTTTAAGATATTAGCGTTTGCTGTCGCCAAAGTACTGACAGCAGTGACGCCGCCTTGCGCGGTGACTTGAAGTACTCACATTGTGGCTATGTGTATTCAGTCAGTACGCTGGGTATGTTGAAAACTGACCTGTCAATAAATACCGCACACTGTACCTGTCAGTTTCAGAAGAAAAAAAAAGATGTTACTGTGTTCAGAATTATGTAAGAGGCAGCCCCCTGTACCTGTAAGGGTCATTTCTTATATGCACTCTATAATCCTTCTACCCGGAAGCCGGCCGATCTACTCACGTAATACCTTAAGGGAACAAGTCATCTCCACAATTATCAAATAAATGATCTTTGAAGATTGGGAATATTGTTTTGTGTACAAATCATATTAAAAAGCTTGAACTGGGGCCACTGTATTTCCCTAACAGCCATATGTAATGCAATAAACCAGGATGCATTTGAGCAAAAACTGAAAAATTGTATGTGCATGTTGCAGGGGTATGCTACCAAAAATTTTTCCCAATGATACCTATTGTAAATTGTGTTTTTCATGAGGTAAATATTGTGAACTTCCATAAAAAAATTCATGTCATGTTGGTTTATAGACTTTGGAATTGAATACGGTGTCTGTAACTGAAACTCCATACCCTCTCAGATACAGAATTTTGCCCATAGTTGAAATCGCCATCCATCTAAACTGAGCTTTCTGTTCTCTTTAACAGTAATATCCTATTTTTGGAGTTTTTGTAGTCATGAGTGTGCTCTCCATAATGAAATTATGACCCAGGAACCCATGGCATCAGTTAAAATTGGGTGAGACATGAATCACAAAGCAAATGGTTTGCGGACCTCCCTCATTTTGTACAATTGAGTGTTAATTTTGAGCATAAATGTGATTTAAATTATCAAAATGCACTTTTATGTGTTTATTCATTCATAGAATGTAACATTTCAAGTAATTAAATGAAATAATGACCGTACAGACCTGATAATGGGTCTTTCTGCTGCCCAAAGTAGTCATCTGCAGTGCCCCTTAAGGTGTTACGCTACTAATTCAACCCGCAAAAAATGTAAACAAACCAGGTTGCAGTCTGTACCTTCCAAAATAACTTATAAACCCACGTAATGCCATGAGACAGGTTCAAGTATCATGAATGCAAAATGGTTGCCTAGCACCATGGAGGCTTATAACATGCAGTACAGTAGAGGCTCTAGTCAAAATGTGGATTGTTGGGAAATTCACTGAATTTAGCATACATTAAAATTCCCCAACTTTTGTTTGCATGCTATTGGATTTGCCAGTTGTCTCAAACCTATATGGGTAAGTTAGAACTTTCTGTTTATCTCCAATAGTTTAGAAGATATAGAGCTTTTAAAATTTTCATTGCCCCTCATTTGTATAACTTTGATCACCATGACTATTCCAAGTCAGGTGCCTAATTTCACTGGTAGGTCAGTCACCATGGCAAGTTTGGTGGTTTTCAAAATAGTAGGGTCTGAGAAAAACTCCGGACAAATCTGGTCGTAAAGAAAGAAAGAAAGAAAGAAAGAAAGAAAGAGAGAGAGAGAGAGAGAGAGAGAGAGAGAGAGAAAGAAAGAAAGAAAGAAAGAAAGAAAGAAAGAAAGAAAGAAAGAAAGAAAGAAAGAAAGAAAGAAAGAAAGAATTCTTGGAAAAACAAAATGTCTGGGTTGGCACCCAGACATAATAAATCACATACTGGAACTTCCTTTCTCAACTGCGCAACGCCGCGCCCGATACCGCCGGGCTCGTCAAAGCCCAGTGGTGTCGGGCGCAACATCGCACAGTTGAGAAAGTAAGTTCCAGTATGTGGTTAATTTCATGCTTTGGTTGCAAATCATATAACACAACCCTGTATCATCAAATACAAACAGACAAACAGGCAGATATAAACTGTGCCAGTGTTTGGGTAAGTTCCATGTACTATGCTTCCATCTCCTAAGGTTATGATAGATCATGGAATATGGATAAATTCACAAATGATGGTGCCATGATGAGTCCTGGGAAAAAAGGGGGTAGTGAATGTGTGTTAGTATATGGCATTCATTGC
This sequence comes from Hermodice carunculata, assembly GCA_964020975.1. NCBI lineage: Eukaryota > Metazoa > Annelida > Polychaeta > Eunicida > Amphinomidae > Hermodice > Hermodice carunculata. The sequence goes on along the minus strand of CAXHWN010001080.1, from coordinate 141,564 downwards.
CAGCATTGACAAGCTATTTGGAGATGGTGGACTATATGACAAGTTTTTTTTTTCCCCAAAAAATTGCCAAATACTGGTATGTTGATAATTTCTGTAACACAGATGTCATTTTCCTTATTATCAAAGTACATGCAAATTCTGATATAAGGTTTTCAACTGCAAAATTGTGATAGAAAATTTATCAGTGTTTTGGACGAAATAATAGGTTTGATCTTCATTCCATATCCAAACTCAAAATTTTAAAACAAGGTGACATTAAATTCACTTGGACTGGATTCATAAGTTTGTTCTTGTGTCAAGTTTTAATTTAATCAATGAGGAAGTATTATCAATTGAAGAATAGCGTCCTATAGCGACAAAGCAGTGTTTTTTCTTATTTTCAAAAATAAGAGGGTAGGGGTAATACTTTTTGGTGCTTATAAAATTTTGAGAAACTTGGGATAATAATTTCCATGTAACCTCGTAGCCTTATGGCTAAGGTAATTTTTGGTGTATAAAAATGCAATATTGGACAAGAATTGTAAGTTTTTTGACATATTTTTGGGGATAAAAATGTCAAAATCAAAAATATTTTTGCATAATTGTGCAGTTTTCTACATTTTTTCCCATGTTTAAGTTCCTAAATGTCTAGTATCATTATTTTCTTACTTTTTCACATAAGTTTTCTTTAATATAAGCCTAATGTCATCAAGTTTCAGCATATATTGCTGATTTTATGCAAAAAAAACAAGCAAAGTGAGAATTTATTGATTTTTAGAGTGATTCTTCATTATATATGGTGATAAGATACGCATGTCACTAAAATGAATTACAACAACCATCATTTTCTTATGTCTCACAAACCAATCTTCAATAACAAATGGGTTGTGTCTTGTTCTACCATGGGGAGGGGTAGCCGAGTACTTTTGGGCTTTGACCACTACCCTATACCTTTTGATGCCTACCTAACGTGTTGGTGCATTCATTCTGGTGACCTAACTGAGGACTGGCCAGGTACCTCATTTGGAGACTGGTGTCTGGTATTGTGTTAATGTGTTTTATAATGTTAGGTTTATCCACATTGATAGGCCTACGTTATTTGTACTTCTAGTGTCAGGTCCAACACATAACTCATATACCTGATGACAGTGATGTGCCGCGTACCTAAAGTGAAGACTGGTTAGGTGCCTCATTGGAAGATTGGTGTTTATTGTGTTTTAAACGTGTCTATGCATGTTAGGCGTATTCACATTGATATGCCTACGTTATCTGTACTAGGTCCAAAACCTAACTCATATTCCTGATGACAGTGATGTGCCGCATACTTAAAGTGAAGACTGGTTTGGTACCTCATTTGAAGATTGGTGTCTATTGTGTTTTAAACGTGTCCTGTGCATGTTAGGCTTATCCACATTGATAGGCCTACGTTATTTGTACTTCTAGTATTTCATCCCATATATGTGTAGTCCAGAGTAACCACGGACGGGCCGTTCTGCACTGTGTAGAATTTATTGCCGATCCACACGCCCGTGTAAAACGGTCGCGTGCAGGCCCTACTTTCGCGCTGACCACTTTTTCATACCTCTGCACCCACGATGTTGATTTATCGTCTGCTGCGGTATTCATCGTTGATTGCTGTTTCGACACAACACTGTCATTTTTTTATGTGAAATGGTGGAGAATACTCTGGACTACACATACATGGGATAAAAATAAAACAGCACTCTTGCAATTACCAGGCCGTACATTCTGCATGACAATGATGGACTCTTGTATGTTAGAATATGACCACTTTCTAATCATTGGGGACTTAAACTATGACTTACAGAGTGGCAAATCTACAAGTTTAACTCATCTGTGCCAGGAGTACAACCTAACAAATATAGTGAAAAAAGCTACATGTTTTAAAAATCCATCTGGATCCCTCCTAGATGTCTTTTTAACATCAAACCCCAGAAATTTTATGAACACTGACGGTTTTGAATGTGGTCTTAGTGATTTTCATCACCTAGTGTACACGGTCAAACGTGGTTCCTTGCCATCTTTTAAGCCAAAAACTGTCAAATATCGTAGTATGTAGCATTTTAATCTAGATAGTTACAGAAAAGACATTGAGCAAACTCCTTTTCAAGTGTGTCAAATATTTGATGATACTGACGACCAGTATTGGGCATTTTCCCATCTTCTAACAGATGTTATTGACTTCCATGCACCATTTAAATCCATTACGTTAAAGAAAAAAGGTGCCCCTTACATGACACAGGAATGGAAGAAAGCAATATACAAAAAGCGGATGCTCAGAAATTCCTACAATTATGACAGATCAAAATCAAAGTGGTCGCTTTATACAAAGCAACGCAACTTGTGTACAAATTTGCGAAAGCAAGCTATAAAAACGTATTTCGAAGATAAATGTACCTCTGAGGCAAACTCACAAAAATTCTGGAATACGGTAAAACCATTGCTGTCTCATAAATTCCAAGCAAATACTGATGATATAATGCTGCTAGACAATGACAAAATAGTTAAAGATGCTACAGAGGTGTCTAATATTCTGAATGACTACTATGTAAATATCGCAAAGGATTCCGATTTTAGCCCGAATGCAAATTTTGAAAACCACCCCAGTATAAGAGCAAGCAATCAAATGAATATTGGTAAGACATTTGCCTTTAGCCCTGTAAAAGCCGAAAATGTACAGAAAATCATGTCTACACTTAATGTAAAGAAGGCAGTAGGTTTTGATCACATTGGTCATAAATTCATTAAACCTGCCGCGGACCTTCTAGCACCATCGTTTACAACTATAGTAAACCATGGTGTTCAAACCTCCTCCTTTCCACAGGATATGAAATTTGCTGAAGTGAACCCTCAGTACAAAAAGGGAGACAATCTATCAAAAATAAATTTTAGGCCTGTAAATATACTCCCTTGTCTGTCAAAAGTGATGGAAAGAATTGTATGTGATCAACTTGTTCCATATTTTGATTCCATCTTCTCGAAATACCTCTCTGCCTTTCGGAAAGGATACAGCTGTTTTAATACGCCTCATTGAAGACTGGCCCTCAGCCCTTGACCAGCGAAAATATGTAGGTGCTGTACTAACGGACCTTTCAAAGGCATTCGATGCCTTGCCCCATGGCCTGCTACTGGCCAAGTGCAGAGTTTATGGACTAAGTGAGCAAGCTGTTGCCTTCCTCCAGAGTTATCTCTCTAACCGGAAACAGAGAGTAAAGATTGGCTCAGTCCGAAGTAACTGGATGTCTGTTATAAGAGGAGTACCACAAGGATCAATACTCGGGCCCCTATTATTTAATGTGTTCCTAAACGATTTATTCCATATTGTGAAAGATTGCAAATTATATAATTTTGCAGATGATAATACTATAAGCGATGTAGCCAGCGACAAAGAAACTTTATCTGCAAAGCTGAGAAACGGCTCAATATTATGAATGAACTGGTTTAGCTCAAACAAAATGACGGCCAATCCAGAAAAGTTTAAAGGAATTATCATCTCCCCGACTTTAGAAGACTGTTCCAACACTTATTTAGAATTACCTGGTGTGCAAATAAAATGCGACCAAAATGTGAAATTACTTGCTGTGCTTTTAGATGACAATCTTTCTTTTAGCTCCCATATATCCAACGTGTGAGAGAAGGCTGCAAGACAAATAAATGCATATAGCAGAATATCACACCTTTTAGACTTTCAAACCAGGAAACAGGTTTTTTACGCTTTTATCAAATCAAATTTTACATACTGTCCACTAGTATGGTGCTTGTGCTCAGAGACAGACTACAAGAGGCTTGAAAAACTTCAACTGAGAGCACTGAGATATTTGTATAGAGACTTCAAGTCTCCATACGAGGATCTATGGAAGAGAGATGGTATCCCATCTCTCAGTCAGTGCCATCTCCGCGCATTGGCTATTGAGGTTTTTAAGGTCATCCATAACATGGCACCAGAGTATCTTACTGACCTGTTCAATATAAAAAGCTCAGTAGCCCATTTGAGAGGCGGTGTGACTCTCTCCCTTCCAACTTTTAATCGAATTCGTTTTGGAAAGAGATCACTTCGTTACAAAGGTGCTTATGTATGGAACCATTTGCCACACGAAATTAGAAACACCGTGTCTCTAAATGAATTCAAGTCACTACTCAAGATGTGGAATGGAATAGATTGTAGGTGCGTAATGTGTCGAAGTTAAATTCAGACCCATTGTTACTGTAGACCCGGGGCTGCGTCAAGCCCCCCTTGGCTACAGGCTCTGGTATCCTCTTCACACATCTCTCATATTTTACTGGTGTTCATTTAAAGTTATCAGTTTACTGAGGGTAAAAATATTTCTGTAATAATTTAATCAATACTATTTTTGGTGCTTCATAAGGATATAATCTCAACCTCCAGGTTATATTCATTATTTTAGCTATCTCGATGTTACATGACTGTGTAGTTATATTTATATATGTGACGGCAAGGAGCCATGGCTCATGTTTTATGCTTGTTGTAAACCCGTCTTGAAATAAACTTACTTACTTACTTACGAGCGTACCTGTGGAGCGGAAGGATACACGAGATGCAGACCGCCGCAGGCGGGCCATCGAGTGTATCCTTCCGCTCCACGGGTTCGCGAGTGCCATGCAGAATTTACGGCCAGGCCCTGACACTCGTGTAGTTTTATTATTAGGTCCAACACTTAACTCATATACTTGAAGTGCTGCATACCTAACTGAAGACTGGTTACGTACCACTAAAGGATTAAAACACCACGGATCTTGACAGAGAGGTCTCCATCGGCAGATAGAAGACCGAGGTCTTCTATCTGCCAGTACAGGCTTCTCTGTCAAGCTCAGTGGTGTTTTAATCCATCTATTATATAGGTTTTATCTGATGATGTCACTTTAAAACTTACAAACTTTGTCAAAGTGTCCGCGAACTCATCTTATCATCATGCTTGGATGACTGCAATCGGCGCAGCAGTCACAGTATGTGCGCCCTTTAATGGCGTCTGCCCAAATTTAAAAACGAGGCATTAAGGGGGACTGTACCGCAGGTCAGACTGGTCACATGGTGTGTGTTCTCACATCTGATTGGCTAACTATCTCACCTATTATAAATTAAATTGAAGACTGGGGTGTATTGTACAGATGTGTTGTATGCATGTTAGGTGTATCCACATTGATACACCTACCTGATTCGTACCAAACTCTAGTCATAGTGTTAGGTCCATCACCTAACTCGTGTACCTAATGTGCTGCACACCTAACTGAAGACTTGTTAAGCAGGTGCATTTGAAGACTGGTGATTTGTTAATTGAGTCTATCTGTTTCTATGCTTGTGATACTGTCAGACCTACCATCATCATCATCATCATCATCATCATCATCATCATCATCATCATCATCATCATCATCATCATCATCATCATCATCATTATTATTATTATTATTATTATTATTATTATTATTACATTTTAGTTGATATTACCACATGGTGTACTGATGTCTAGCTTAAATAACTGATAACTCGTTAGTTACCTCATTGGAGGACTCCCAACTTAGTGATAGTGAATAGGTATACAGTATTTGATTGAGGGAGAAGACTGCTATGAATGAAAGTAATTCCCAACTAAACCACGTACCTTGTAATATAGTCTATAGCAAATGTGTTGTGACTAAGTACTGTTTTACCTGACCAAGTAAATGTGTTGTGATTCAGTAGAGTTGTTCAAGAAGTCACCTGTTAGTTTTTGGGGGTTTTTTTTATTTTTTTTTTTTTTTTTTTTTTTTTTTTTTTTGTGAAGTGGAAATTTATGCTACATGCTGGATGTGAAGGAGGCTGTGTGTATATTATAAATATTGTACTTATTGTAAATATTGTATATAATGTAAATACTCATAAAAAATTGTTTTTTGTTATATTGAATGTTAAGATATTGTGTGAACATTGGTTTTGTCTGAGATACGGAGATTTGTGGACGATGAAGTGAATGCCATTTTGAGTCCCTTGAGATATTGCATGAGAAGTGAAAGCCTTTTTACCACTGGACGTGACATTATATATATATATATATATATATATGTGTGTGTGTGTGTGTGTGTGTATGTATGTGTGTGTGTGTGTGTGTGTGTGTGTGTGTGTGTGTGTGTGTGTGTACGTACACTCACACATGTATATAAAATTTAAAACTGGGGGCGGGGGGTGTCTTTAAATATATCCAAAACCACTTGGTCCTTTGCTTTGAAATTGTACTGGGGCCCCTCTACAGACACCCATTAATATCAGTTTGTTCACCTGGTGGCGTTGCAATTTTCAAAACCATTTTGAATGATTTTTGTATATTATTGCAATTTGTTACTTCGCCAGAACCACAGATTGGGTTCCATTCAAATGAGCTAGAAATGCAGCTTTCCTTGATGTCCACCAAGATTGTTGACTGGATTGGAGTTCTCTCACTTCCTGCTTTTAAACTGTTTTTAAATAATGCAATGTTCGTCAAGAGTATTGATTTAAGACCAAAGGGATACTAGTGTACATGTACTGTGTATGTAATTTTCTGCAAAACTTCAAACTAGGTTCACCTGAAACTTGGTAAGGATACACCTTAGCTTAGTTCCTGTCAAGTATTTTCTTCAAATGGTTACGTGGTGGTGATTGTGGGTACACCTGGACTAGGGTGGGATTAATTTTCAGTTGATTGTCATGAATAGAGAAGTGTGTCTGTGCAAACGGAAATGAAGAGAGATTGAGAGAGAGAGAGAGAGAGAGAGAGAGAGAGAGAGAGAGAGAGAGAGAGAGAGAGAGAGAGAGAGAGAGAGAGAGAGAGATCTTGCTACTTTTTTATTTCACACAGACAAAAACATACGGTAGCAACCTATGAGTAATTTAGCTTCATTTATGTACTTTTGCCTAACGCCTGTCCAGCAAAAATAAATAATATCCACTTATCAACACGATCGCTATCATTAGTTGTGACACATTTACCGTCATTTTCAAATATTGGAGGGCTTGGATGAACATGTAATGATAGTAAAAGGGAATGAGGAAAGATTTCAGATTTGAATGTGAAATTTTACAATATGCAATGCACATCACACGAACATTTGCAACAAACAATCCGCGCATTTCGAACTAACTTTGGTTTCTGCAGTTGCACAAGTACCATTGGTATGACAGAATATCCCAACAAATGAACCCATCAAACGTGCAGCATGAAAAATCACAGGAAACATGCTGCAGATTTTGTCTGGTTTAAGCATAAACGAAAAATCGATGGATTGGTTAATGTTATAAAAATCGATGGATTGGTTAATGTTATACTCATTCAGCTTCCTTCATCGGGCAAAATGATGACCTTCAGGTGACAAAAATTCAATCAATTTTCTTCTGATTTGCCTCAATTGGTTAGGAGCGTTTTACATTTTTTATAAAAATATTTGGAAGAAAGCAATAGTATTACGACACTGCAAAATTCATAGCTGCATCTATTATTAAGAAATTGTGTTTGCAGCTTGGAAATTGTGATTACAGTCACTATAGAGAGATTGGGAATGTATTTGACCACACATGCATGGAAATCTTTTTTGGTAAAAGCATGGTAAACCAGAAGGGACCTGTTAGTAGAACCTCTCAGGAAATCGACCGGTTGATTTATGAATTACTTGTTTTAAGTATTTCCCTTTTTTATTGTCAAAGATTTTATATGTCACCTGTGTGTGTATGGTTGACTGCATGTAGTTGACAAACTGCAGATCGTGCTCCGCTTGTGGTAAATGGTCGTTTTCAATGAATAAATTACTGTTATCCTTTGACTGTTTTCAGGGAATTTGTTTAGGTACATAAGAGCAAAAACATATATATATATATATATATATATATATATATATATATATATATATATATATATATATATACATATATATATATATATATATATATATATATATATATATATATATATATATAAAAGTGTGGAATCATAAAAAAAACACACACACACAAAAGAAGGAGCAGAAGAAAAGGTACTGTTGGCCTAAAGAAGAGCACGCACTGCCAAACACTGTAAAATTGTACAGCTGACATTTAATTACTGACAAGAATGCTCCTAATAGCTTACTTCAAGTTTTGCTGGTGTCTGTAACTTACCGTATTACCAGTCAATTGATGTACTTTAAAAGTCACTTGCTCACTGTGCTTTGTCAGTAAATTATTGTATTTCACAGTTTATATTGACTTAGGTCGCCTGTACGTACTGGCAATATATCACTTGTAGGATAATTACCAACCAATGACTGCAAAATCGACAGGAATGATTAAAATATACAGAATTTATTCCGATGAGTTTCTCTCACGCTATGAAAAAATACACACTTTTCACGGTCCTGCATGGGAAACATGAATTATAATTAGCACGATGGTCACCAAGTGTACCAGACCTTCAAGGGGCAAAGGGATTTAATATCCATCGTATGTATTACTTCATACTCTCCCATTTCTCTTGGGATTAGGTTTTGCAAAGAACGAATCATTATCTTGCCGTCACTTGTGTTGTAAATGATTTATGATATTCCTGCATTTAACCAATATTTGGCTCGAAAAATGACGTTCAGTATTTGTATCGAAGAGTCGTGCATGTAAAATTTATGTAATAAAATTGGCACCTGAACGTAAAGCTGGAGGCTTAGCAATTGGCACTTGGGGGCATCTTTTTATTATAATTCGGCTTGAAAGAACAACACTTCGCGATTAATTTTTCAAAGTGAAAATTCTGGCCTCATGCCATGGATTTGAACAAATGACAATATTATGTGATAAATGGTTAATATCGAGACATCATGTCTGACAATCAGCTTGGATGTTTTACAATAATGGACCCCGCGCTGAAGTAAAGTGACTGGCAGAGTGAATATCGTTGACATTGACTAACAGAGACATGTTTTTTAGCAATTGGAGCCATGGATTTTTCCCCTCACAATCATTGTTGGTTGCTTTTTGTGTCGAATTATTTGTGTTGATGCATTCATTGTAACTAAAAAAAAGAAAATAAATAAAAAAAAATTTTTTTGGGAAGCAACTATCAACAGGGAACATATGCCAGGGGATGGTCTGCTCCACAATGAGCGTTTTCATGGGCGTGTCTTTGCCTGATCTCTTCTAAAAGGAACACAATTCGTTCGGCGTTTCGACGTTTTGGCGGCGGTGAGTACTAGATGGCGGTCATAGACGAGGGATGGCGTCGATCGGAAGGGGAGGGCGGTCTTAAGGCTGCTATTCTTTTTATTTTATTAATTTTTTTAACTGTTTGAGAGTCTTATTTTATTTCACTAGAAAATCTATGTGCAGTCTGACCATGCACCGCCCAGTTGAACAATGCCCAAATAGATGACTTCCCCTTTCAGATCTACTACAAGTGACCGGTTAAATTTTGACTTCGTCTCATCATGATAAATGCCATCTACTGGTCACAGGCGGAACTACACTCAGAAACAAAACAACCAACAGAATTGTAGTTTGGCAGTCCACTTGTAAATTAAGTGAATCCTATGACCAAGCCATGTCTAGGCGTCCTTCAACGGCGGTGTTAGGCCACCAGCGGCGCTTGGTGGTGATCGTCGCTGAATGCCGCAGAACGCCGCCCACATTTTCATCTATGATGGACCCTTAGCAAGAATGGATGGCAATGCCGCCCTTTGGCGCCCTGGACAGGTCATTGCGGTTTACAGCTGTTGAGAAGATCAAACTCAAAACAAATAAAACACTCAGCCAGACCCAGGAATCTTTGCATTAATACAGAGTTCTACCAGCAGAATGAATGGCGCGCGCACACACATACACACACACACACACACACACACACACACACACACACACACACACTATAGCCTATATATATATTGAATTTTATTTACACTCACTTTTTCTCATAACGGCGCACATTTGTTCACATGGTTGAATTACCTCTGAAATAAGTAAAGTTAATGCTCCCTCGGTTGTTACGAGTTTTTGGGGTAGTAGGCGGCGATGACCCGCCACTGGCGACCCAGGGCGACTCAAAGCGGCAATGCCGCCTACCGACTGCTTATTCCTGCACAGGCCCATACTGCAGGTGTAAGTGCGGGCGCGTTTGGCGGCATGTAGCGTCGGTGGACGGCAAGCGCCGATATTGACAGCAGACCGCCGTGGATGGCCGCCTCCGTCGCAAATCACCGCCGAAACGTCCAAACGCTGCCGAATGGTGTTGCTCGTGCTCTCAAGCTGGAAGCCACTCAAAGTTGAAAACAAACCCGACATGTATGTCATGACAAAGAATGGTTTTAACTCTTCTTTCAACGAATCCAGCTTTAGAGAATTCGTTTCATATTTTATAAAGATCTACCACTTAAGCCAATAATTACAGAAATCTTGTTGAAGCCACTGAAATATTTTGCCAGCAGTGAGGTACTGTCATATGCCTGAAGATCATTATTTGTCTGTTTGGCAATTTAGGAAAAAGGAAATCCTTCATTTCAGAAGTAAGAATATCCTTTGATAGCTTCCAAACTTAAGAAAAAAATATGCGCGCTTAAATATTCGCACCTATCGCTGATACTTTACTTTACGACGCCTATGAGTAGGGTGTCATCATAATTTTTAATCATCCCTCCGCGTGGGACCGTGGCGTATCACTTGTCTGCATTTTGAGTTCCAGGTTATGCTTTAGGTTGCTTTGATCAAATGTAATGGAATATTCAACATATAAACAGCATCTTGGCAACCAATCTTGAGCAATTATCGCATCATGTGGAAATTGTATTCAAATTTAACATCTTTAAATCCTATCCTTTGGACAAAATATTTCAAATGTTCGCATCGTATCTTTCAAACTATAAGTCTCGTCAAGCACTATGTACATGAACATGCATTTGGGACGTATGTCTTCTGTTCTTTCGATCAAAGAAAATTTGTGCACTTTGTTCAACTGACTCTTTCAGTGCCAATTTGTGGCTGAGTCAACAGGTTTTCGCAGCGCTGTTTGGGAGCATTGCGCCCAAGTGGCACATTGGAAAGCTGTTGACCCGTACCAATATAATAGTATCAAGCAGTTGTATCAACGCTGGCACTTAAGGTAAATGTCACTTTGCATATAATGTGAATCTAATATCGTTGTGTCCAATCAAAGCACATCGGCTTTTGTCAATATTGGGGCTAAAAGAGTTAAAGATAGGCACTGGGTAAGCAGTGACTTTCACAAATTGTTACATATGACCCTAGATTCAGATTTTAAATGTGATGTGGAAAAGTATGCATTTTCTGAAATCTATCACACTGAAAATTCTGTTTATAACAATTAAATATTATTAATAGTGGCAATGTTTACTTAATAATCACATGAAATATCATCGATTCACCACACATATCGATTCCGCCCATCCAATCTTGAAGATAGGGACCTCGAATCTGCAGCGAACTTACGTTTATGCCAGAAAAGTGTCCCAAATTTTTAGAGCAGCTGACTTTTAGGCCAGTAGAGCTTGTAGTATGGGTTTTCGTCCTTCCATCCGTCCGTCAACAATTCACATTTACGACTTCTCAACAATCGTTGTCCAGATCCACTTCAGACTTGGTGGAGATCTGCCTCGGGTCGCTCTCGACCAAGTATGTTCAAATGCTCACGGTCCAGTGATTTTTGGATTTAAAATTTTTTTTTTTTTTTTCGTCTGCCATCGTCCATCCGGCAACTTTTCATATTTTTCACTTCTTCAAAACCGTTAGTCAGATGCACTTAAAACTTGATGAGATCAACCTTGGATGGGTCTGTTCCTAGTTTTTTCAAATGGTCACGCTCCAGTAATTTGGTATTTTTATGAATTTTTGTTCATTTTCCTTTAAAAATGCTTGGCCAATTGCTCCAAAATTGCATAGGAACACTTCTGAGAACCCTCAAACCTAATTTGTTCAACAGGTGTCGTTGCATTTTTCAAACTTATTGGAAATGTACCTGGACTTGATATTCACCGAATTGTTCAATACATTGTGAAGCATTAGGTTTCTGATTTTAAACAAATACAACAGTGATGATTGTCTTAAACAAAGGTGATCTTGATAGTTCACATAAGCACTCCAGTTTGTGCGTGAATGTAAGGTCATCTTAGCACAGGTCTGTCACAGTCATCTTGTTAATATCTGGTGTCTTTTTGTCACCAGAGTCAGTTCAAGGTCACTTTCGTCTGTGTCATCATTCCGACTTCAAAACACCTGTATCTCATAAACAACAAATATTTAAAACATGAGAATCGCTTTTTAAGTTTATGGTGTATTTTACAGTTTGTCATGAATTAGATACCAAAACATGTGAAAAACATGCTGAATCGTGAATTAATATGAACGAATGGCGATAATTTTTAAGTTTTTGCATTTGCTGTTTAACCGTTGCCTCCAAGGAGAATTACCACAGTGCCATGGCTTAAATCTTTAGTTTGTACGCTTTCTAAAATTGTATACTTTATTTCAATTTTAAGGTGAATTTACATTGTTATTTACAGCAAAGCATCAATCACCAGCATTAAGATCACTTATACCTCTACAAAAAAAACATTAGTCAGCAGCATTAAGATCACTTATAACTTTACAGAAAAGCATTAGTCAGCAGCATTAAGATCGCATAACTTTACAGAAAAGCATCAGCAGCAGCATTAAGGTCACTTATGACCTTACAGAAAAGCATTAGTCAGCAGCATTAAGCTCACTTGTAACTTTACAGAATAGCGCTAGTCAGCCGCATGACAATCAATTATAACTTGACGTATATCCTCAAGTAATAACTAGATCAACAACGAAATCTGTATTTATGTGATCAATAAATTTAATTTCAGTATAATTATTATGAATTTAAACGCTTTTGTAATGCACTTGATTTGTGGTGCACAGCAGCTGTACCACAGAGAAGCTGGGATTAACTTCATTACCAAGTCAAGTTCCTGGCACGCCAAAATATAAGAGTCCATTTTCTTTTCCTTCCTTTATTTCTACTTCTTCCCGACCTTTCACTGAGAACAGAAGGTTGTCACAGGGTGGTCAGGATGCTAACGTAAAAATATCATCCTCAAAACAACAAAACACTTTCATACCTTTTTTGTCCACCACCGGAGTCCATAAATTTGCGCTTTGTTTTTTGGTCCGTCCTATCCGTCCGTCCTTCCGACGAAGCTTGTCCGGGTCTTATATTTCTTATCCCGTATTCTGCACCTACCATACTGCGTGAGTTGACAGTTCACAGGATAGGAATGTGTTGTGCACCAAAAATTGGGTCACTGCGGCGTTGACGTTTGGCATTTGATTCCGTCATAGAAAATGCTTATGTGGTCCATATAATTCCTATGCAGTAATACTGAGATATACCAAATTTGGTATGTTGATAATTCTTGGAGCAGGGGTGTACAGTGTACCAAATTTGGCCACTGTGACCTTGACCATTTATCCAGTCATACTTTACACTTATAGAAAATAATTGTGCAGCCCGTATTTCCTAAAATTACCAAGTTAGTGTATGGGTACTTCTTATAAAGAGTGATTGTTTCACATATCAAAATTAGGTTACTGTCTGTGACCTTGACTTTTGATCTTTGATACCGTCACAGAGTGTGGTTGCGTAGGCCATATTTTCTATACAAATAATACTTTGAGATGCCATATTTGGTGTACGGATACTTTTTGGGCTGGGGATATGTGTCGTGCCACAATTAGGTCACTATGACCTCTGCCTTTGACCTTTGACCAGTCAAAATGCTTGTGTGGACAATATTTTCTATACATTAATACTTAAGAGATACTATACTTGGTGTGTGGACACTTCTTGGAACAGAGGCATTTCGCATACCAAAATTAGACCATTGTGACCTTTACCTTTGACCATTGACAGGGGCATAGAAAACGCCTGTGCAAGGCCCGTCTCATCGGGAACTCAAATGGATCGATACCTTCTATTACATCCAATGATCGGTGATATTTGGGAGTAAATCTAAAGCTGATGCTTTCAATGAACATTTCCTTGAACAGAGTGATATTGATACTTCGACATTCACTCTACCTAACGAAGTTGAACCTTCGCACAAACTTATGGAAAATATCGTTTTAGACGAAGAAAGTATATGTGATATCTTGAAAAGTTTGAACGGTGATAAAGCATCTGGTCCAGATGATACAAGTCCAAGACTGTTAAAGGAGGCAGCACCGAGCACTGCTCCCTCTCTTAGCAAATTATTTAACTATGCTCTTCAGAAATGCAAATTCCCATCCGAATGGACAAAAGCACATGTAGCGCCAATTTTTAAAAAGTGGTGTGCCCGAATTGTGTAACAATTACAGCCCGAATTATGTAACATTTACAGACCAATTTCTTTGTCAAGCTGTGTAGGCAATGTCTTTGAGCAAGGAGTTTTCAAGCATGTTTTAACTTTCTACGAGATCACTATGTACTATCTAAAAAAGAGTCAGTTTTTTGGCTAAGAGATGGCACAGTAAATCGGCTGGTTTATCTTTATCATGAGTTTGCAGAAGCTGTTGACCTTCAGAAAGAGGTCTGGGTGGTATTTTGCGATAGCACCAAGGCATTCGATATGGTGCATCATCCGGGCTTCATATTGAATAAAAAAACCGCGGGAATTCGAGGTCCCTGGTCTCTGTGGTTTCAAAATCATCTCTATGCGCGCTCACAAAAGGTGGTGATTCAAGGTCAGCCCTCTTTTTGGGGAACGTCACTGCAGGTTCAGTCTTAGGCCCATTTCTGTTTCTACTCTATGTAAACGATATTGTTGAAATTGTGAAATCAGAAATACGTCTTTTTGCTGATGACACAACTTTGTACATAACAGTTAATGATCCAACAGAAGCTGCTGAGACAAATCATGATTTTAACTCTATAACTCGACGGTCCAATCAGTGGCTTGTCACTTTCAGCCCGCAAAAAACCTAAACACTGATAGCAATAAAAATTATCCAGACAATCCTTGTTTAAAGTTCAACAACAACAACCTGAAAATGTAAATTTGCATAAACATTTAGGTCTTTGGTTTTCCGCAGATCTTTCCTGGTCAAACCACATAAACCAGATTGTTACAAGATCTAAAAGGCTAGTTGCTATACTCAAATGTTTACAGTATAGGTCAAACAGACGATCCTTAGAACCCTTGCACTTCTCCTTTTTACTTCCTAGCCTAGAGTATGCTAGTATGGTCTAGGATGGATGTACACAAACTGATAAAAAAAAAACTTGAATCAGTTAACCCGGCCGCAGCATGGGTTGTAACAGGAGCACTTGCTCATGCAAGTCTCCAGCAAATTTATATCGAGACTGGATGGGAGACTGGCTGAACGTAGCAGAAAACAGAAATTAGTACTTATGTTGAAAATGATAAATGGACTTGCCCCTGGGTATCTCAATAAACTATTACCTGGAACAGTTCCGGCACAGTCAACCTAATCACGTGCTATTCATAGACACAAAAACATATTTTTAATTCATTCTTACCATACTTTCTACCTCGGTCAATGAGGAATCACAAACATTTAGAGGACTTTAAAAGAGAACTTAACAAGAATAAACCAAACTGTAATGAGTTGTATAATTACGGCGATAGGAAAATTGCTGTTGTCCATGCAAGGATGAGAATGGGCTGCATCCAGCTTAATGATAATATTTTTAGAATTGGCGTTGTTTAATCCCCATCATGCTCACGTGTAGCAGAGTTAGGGAACATTCGTAATTTTTTTCTATGTAATAGGTATACTTTTATTGAGAAAAGCACGGCAGACCAAATAATACTTTATACGAGTTTTAAGGCTCTCATAGTGCTATGCGGAATTAAGTAAAAAAGAAATACAAATGAGACCATTTTGCAAGCAGTGCATCATGATCTCGCCACACATAACAATCCCCCCCCCCCCTTATTCTGAAATTGTGGTCCCGTATATTGCCTCTCTGTGTATCAGTGTTTCGAAACGTCAATTTTGTATTGTCTCATATGTACAAGACGCCCTAATATAGGATGTTGAGCTTCTCGGCCAATTGTTTTTCAATATGTTTAAACCAATTTATACATTTGTGCCATAGGTGCATCCAAAGAACCACACACAAAAGGTGTAAAATTTTAAATTATGCTAAATAGGGTACTTAAATGTTGAATATTCGGGCCTCTATGTTAAACACTTTGGAATGCAGAAGGGATTGACATTTTCAAATGGCCTTAATTTTCATAATTTTCAGCCATATGACTATTCTGAATAATATACGAAACTTCACTGTAAGAGCAATATCCTTGCCAAATTTGAAGTTTTCTGCTCTAATGGCGTCTCAGTTTAAGCCGACATAAAAAAAAATAAAGTGGAAAGTTAGGCAAGAAAGAAAAAAAGAATCTTGGGAAAAATAGTATGTCTGTGTTCACACGCAGACATAAAAATGGTAAAGATTTGATACCCATACATTCAATAAAGACGAACCGTGCATGACTAGCAACATCTCTAGTGTAAAATGGGGCTTCATATTGGTATCTTGGTCAGAATATAGTACAAGAGTCGAGTTTCTTCTTCATTTCTTCCTCCTCCTCCGTCTTCCCATTTACTTTTTATTCTTCTGTCTCCACCTCTTCCTCCTCCTTCTTGATCAATGAATTTTACACAATTTTTTAGCGTATCGATTCCTGGCCGTGGGTAGCTCTTCCAAACTATGAAGTAGGCGTCTTTCTCAGTACAAGTGATTCATGGCTCATAGGCTGCGGTGTGGATCTGCACGTTTCACTACAAGATGATAGTCTCTTGGCATATGACCTCTTGTCCACATGATTTTTACAAACGCTTCCCAAGGTAAGGTCTCCATTTACTTGATATATCTTGTAGTCTAAATGCTTGATGGCATCCGGGTAACCTTTGACCTGCATGGTCATCTGATTTGTACAAATTCTCGCCCCAGTGGAACAGTTTCAACCACGAAGGTTTCTATGGTCATTTACCCATATTCCATATTCCCAGGGATCTTGCTGTTCTTGCAAATGGAACCACACGAAAGGATCTTATATTTATTGAAATGTTAAGGGAAATTTGACCGAAGTTATCAGGTACTGAAGGTCATCTATAGGAACTGCTTTGCCATTCCGGCCATTGAAGAATATTTCATTTAATAGGACTATACATTGCTGTATAGATTGAAAGAACGCCTGAAATGATGCCAGTATTGCTCGATTTACCATCAAGTCCTATCTCCGGAATGGGGACTCCACCCCCGAATCTGACATCTGATTGTAGATTGTTATAATAGCATATATGGTACTAAAATCAACTTCATCGTTGTTTCAGTATTGAAACAAGAGGCTTCATGTTCCTCAAGAGTCCAGTGGACGGGTCACTTTCGAACATCTATACATGAACAGCTAAACTCTCGTAAACAGCGAAGTCCCTGGCTGTTTACAAGCGGGGGGGGGAGGGGGGAGGGGCATGAAGCCATTGCAATGGCTTGTTGACGAATTCTTATGTTTAAATAAGGCAAGGGCGGGTAAATTTTACAAGATTCATCATACATATTCGACAGGATAGAATGTTTCGCTTCTGAGTAACGGGATCTGCTCGACTCGTTTTTTAATGAAGGGAAAACACGATCTACCACAACATCCAGACTCAATTTGGAGGTATATTCTCTGGCTTTTAGACTGTGTATGTTTTTCTATGTGATTACTTTGACAGCAATGACCACCGCAGTATCTGTGACGCTTTCTTATTGGTCATAACCATGACAACCAAGATCTCTGCATCTCTCTTATTTGTGTTCACTTTGATAACCATGAGAACCACTCTCTCTGTGCTTCTCTTTTACATTGATGATCAAATTGATGACAAGCACGATAATTGTCTAATTACTGACAAAGAAAGTCATTCAGGCCAAGACTATTTGCTTGTCAACACGTAATAGGAGATATGCATATTATGTTCCAGCCCAAACTGCATACCTGATTGACTAGTCTCGCTTGGTGATATATTGCGAGATACGAGTCGTTGCTTGTGGGGACAAGGGGGATATTACTAATATTTTGGAAATACAGAATACTTATTGAAGGCATATGAAACTTTTTCACATATATGGCTTGGGAAGTACTAGAAGAATGCCAATTTAGCATTTGAATCTTAAATTTCTAAAAAAAATTGCTAATTTTGCGAGAAATAAGCATATGGCCTGTCTGTGACACTGATGCGACCCGCAAGTCCCCCGTGATTGCCAGGCGACAAACCCGTGCTTTGTTGCGGGAAATTAATATGCATACTGCGTATTTCAGTGTGTAAAGAAAAGGCAGAGAATGGTATTTCTGTATCACCGCATTAGAAGTTTTCGGAGTTCCAGAAAAATGGGATCTAACAAACCCATATTTGGTCCTTTGCCAATATCAGTATTGTATGCATATACATGTACATATTAAATGAGCACGCAAACCTAAATTGACTGCAAAACCCTGTGACTCAAACTACACTAATGAAGCATAGTATGTATCTGCTGTTTATCATCAATTTCAATATATTAGATTTGCCTAAATTCAATTTGACAGTGAGAAGATCCCAGAAGGCAGCACCTGGAGGATGTGCTTTTAGTCAAGGAACCAGACTGACAACCAGGTGGCCTGGACACTGACACGTGAACCTGGGTACTCGTAAGATATGCAGAACCATGTCGTTAGATTGTCTCTAGACACAAAACGAGGGAGGGTTAAGGGATATGCATATTACAAGACCAAAGACTTCTTACCCAGATATAAGTAAACAAACAAACTGTAGTGTGAAGGGAAAAGAAAATGACATAGAGAAAAGGGGGCTTAAAAGGAGACTTTTGCCACCGGAACTGCTGTCATACGAAAGACGCTTTTTTCAACTTCGCTTGCGCCCTATACATTGCTACTACTACAACTACTACTACTAGTACTACTACTACTACTACTACTTCATGGTGACCCTTTAGTTTTGAGTTTGTAACCAAATAAATAATATCGCGAAAGTAAAGCCTTCAGTAAGGGGTGTATAACACGTTGCTACGATTGAGAAGGATGGTTTATGGGAATTAGCACCTAGACATCCCGGGACCAACATAAATTCCGCCTTTATACATGTCGTGACTTTATCACCATCAGCATCATCATAGTAACTACTACTATTTCTAGTACAGGTGCCTCCTAGTGTGGCTATATAACCATTCAAATTGATGACAAAAGATGAAATGTGATAAAAGTTTAAAAATGTGTGTTTCTAAGGACGTATGTCTCACCAAGCAATCCATGTTACCTAAAATAGGAGCACGTGTCTTCCTTTCATTGGGACATGTTGACAACTTCGGGGATGGAAGGGGGGGGGGGGGGGTGGAGAGACTGGTCAGGCAAGATGACGGTTCTGATCATGAATCAGACCCGTAAATTCTGCTAAGTAAACAAATACTTTTGGACAGCCTCTCCCAAGAGACCCTGGGTGCGGGTCCTTCCTTGCCTATCGGAGATTCTGTAACACTTTTATTTAGTTTGCACCGGGGTATTCTTGGTGTTGTGCTGACTTATCCGGTTCCAATTTCAAATGCTTACCCCATTGATTTCTCAAAAAAGATTACTGCCACTTATTCCCTCGACATCCTCATTGTTATATTCAGTGTGTATTGAATGAAGCAATGAAACAATCGTGTTCGTTTTCCCTCGACGAATGGTTTTCTTGTGTTTTGTGCACAGTTTACATCTGATCCCTTATCAACGTCCTGGGTGCCCAACCTTACATCTATCCATTCATCATGGATATCTAATGTTCGTTTCTGCAGTATGGGCTAAAGTAATCGATAATCCTATGATCGGCAAATGGGATCCTTTTAATGGCCTCAAAAACCTTTGACAAAGGTTTAAATTTCTAAGAGATCAGTCTTGCATCGGTAACTGCGGTGCCCTTCTTTATATATGTATATGTACTTTTTGAGTCTGGCTCTTACATTTTTTTTTACCTCGAATTTCTTCACATCTTGGTACTTTATGTACAACCACATGTTTTCCAACATTTTGATGGGATAAAGTTTACCTAGAAAATCCATATTTTGCTTGGCAGCAGGTATGTGTGTGAAATTATGCTTTTTACCTGGACCAATCGTGGTGTTCAAAATTTTGCAAATTAGGGGCACTCAAACATTTAGATGCTCCATAACTTCAAAGCTCTTAAAGATGGATCTGAAATTCCAGGTTTTACACGCATAATTGTCACATCTACACATTTAATAGAATATAACGTGTCTGAAAAGGTTTGCATGCTAATTAGGTTAATTTCATATTTGAAATTGTTACTACACGCGTATTTAAAAATACAGATACAAACGTCATTCTAAGTTATAGCAGTGTGAATCTACTAAATTATTAAGCATCTAAAGAATTTGCCTTAATGGGCACACAGACGGATTTGTTGTGGAGCACTTCGTTTTTAGTCACAACAACAAATAATTATAACTACCACTGCTATTATACTTCACATGTACTTGAAGTAGCTTTGTGGTGAATCATAACACGTCATGCTTGTATATGGCATTATTACTGGTTATTTTTCTAGGTTAGTTATATCGTCGTGTTTTCTATGGCAGTATGTTTACAATTGTGTAAAGTCAGGTAGGTTGATAGATAAGGCTTTCACTGGAAGAACATATGGAATTAGCGCCTTGGTAGATTTGATTTTATGTTCAAGTTTCACAAATAAAATTTGATCCAAGTTTCAGGACAATGACACAAGCACAGAACCCATGAAACAGTGATTTCACCACCAGTCACCAGAGGCCACCTGACACCTCTAACCTTTGCATATGGCTTTGTTTATTCTTGCACGGAGGATGTGAACAATGTACAGCAAGGATGTAGTATGAACACGCATGACCTAGACACTCATTTGCACTTTCGTTTGTACTTACTGATGTTGAAGTGTAAACTGTCGCATTTACAACGCTTGACTTTGTTGTCGTATCAACCAATCACACGCGACATGGGAGCCTGGAGCCAGTGCCGTGACGATCTAGACGGTCTCAGTCTGGGAACTGTGGGAGTCTGACATTGAAAACAGCTCGATCAGGCAATAGACCACGTAAATACATACACAGACTGCTTATTATTTCCCGTATGGCTTTCTATGTAAATGCATAGATTCATTAACCTCATACCAAAGTAGATAATGATATCCGCCATCATGCAATATACAGAAGCCAATTTTTGCGTCAGGCACGTTGGTCTCTTATAAAATACCAATGCATTGCCTTATGGACTGTGAAATTAACTCTTTCTTCCCCTTAATAAGCTTGGGTCAAAGGCTTTCATCGGCACGAGTGGGGTGCAAACTGATAGCAATAAGGAGACTTGTCGACTGGGTATATTATCTTAGAAGGTGTCGCCTTAAAATATCAAATTTGTCTGCAATTTTGCAAGCAAAATTTTAAAACAACATTTCGATCAATTAGAAAGTGAAAGAGAAACGAAGAGTTGTTTTAATATAATAAATTGTGACATACATTTTGCTATGACAGCGTGCAGTTAACCTTTTCCTGATTTGAATAAAACTGGGCCCGAGTGAACGCATTTCTTTGCAGCCCAACCTGAGCAAAGGCTCGGGGACTACCCACATTTTAGGAGATTTCCTAAACCTTCACAGTTTTTGGCATTGCCTGTTTTAACAGATGGCAATTAGTTCTTTATGACAATAAAATACCAAGTTGTTCTTCTGACATAATTTGAAAAGCTAAAGGATTAACCACCCATCGATGTTATAAAACACTTCTCATGGCTTCAGACTAAAAATAAATATATATACTAAACTATGTAATTGTGCTTGTGCTAAGTAACAGAACAAACAGGTCTTTCTTTGGGTCTCCAATTGTTACACCTCTTCCTCCGATTTTTCGGATAGCCTTTACATACTATCCGAGAACACAGTGATTTTCTTATTCTCTTAAGATTCAGTCAAAAACTAACCCAAGTTTCTCTATCCAAGACTTCGGTCTTATTAAATTCTGTACTATGCTATTCTGTAGCGTCCTTGTTGAAAGCTTCATGATAACACGCTCCATCGAGGGATGCATTGCTCAAGGCCTAGCTGCCAGACTAAAGATAATACCAAGCGAGACAACCACTGGATCTTACACGTTAAAGCTTGCAGTAACAACTACAGGCATGGATATAATCTAATACCCGATGAAGCAGCTTCTAGTCTATAGCTGTATCTTACACAGGGCAACAAGTAAAAATCTTAAGCTGAAAACAACAACGGACATCTTTTTCTGTGAAGGAACCAAGGAACAAGGCGCTATGTGTACTGCAAACTTTCCTTTCGGGCATGAGGGATTTCTTCTCAAAGTGTACTATCCTATCTGCAATGTATATAAAAGGTGCTGATAGTTGGAAAGGAATATTTGTTCTCCCGGGAACAAATATTTAGTAAATATATGTTCTGCCAGGGGAACGAATGTTCGTTCCCACCCTTGAATATTTGCCCCCCCCCCCCCCACCCCCCTTTAGTATGGGGAGCTATTGTTCTGCAAATATTGTTTCCACCCACAGGCTGATGATGAATTTTGTTTGTGAACATTGACTTATTGTGTTTGCTAATTTTTTCATCAAATTTATGTTTATTTTTACTTTATTAGCTTACGAAATTTTGCTCAGCATAGGTTAGCTTTGTTTTAGCTTAGTGTAAGTTCAATCTCATCTTCCATTCAGCATATAAATAGTTCAACTGAGCACAGGTTTATCATGGTAATATGTATCGAATATTTCCAAGTGTGAACACCATATGCATAGAATAAACTTAACTAATATTACGAAGTGTATGTAATGGGAAGGAATATTCGTAAGGGAGCAATTGTTGTCGAATATTTGTTCCTAGGGGAACGTATATTCTTTCCATGGGAATCAATATTCGAGGGAACAAATATTCTCTTAACACAGGCGCATTAATTGTAAAATCATAACAGCTTTCCTTTATATCAGCAAGTTCAAATGATTCAAGACCCTTGGAGTAGTACTCAAAAGTTGATATTATTTGTCCTCATTGCTGGAATGTTGAAACGTAAAACCCCGAGACGTCACGCATAAGTCTATATCAGACGACA
Organism: Hermodice carunculata; assembly: GCA_964020975.1. Taxonomy (NCBI): domain Eukaryota; kingdom Metazoa; phylum Annelida; class Polychaeta; order Eunicida; family Amphinomidae; genus Hermodice; species Hermodice carunculata. The sequence continues at coordinate 118,468 of CAXHWN010001080.1, read as the reverse complement.
CCGTAAGCGTGTCTTTATATTTGCATGTGTTGGTATGTGCATGGTTATGGTTGTGATTATGGTCGTGGTCATGTGTAGGCTACATAATATAATATGTGAATAACAGATGAATATATAGACAGGCAGACAGATCGATAAATAAATAATGCATAAGGCGTGAAAAGTAGGTTGCAACATCACATCATACTTTTCTTGTCCACTGATTTTTCCTTTATTTTTTGGACAAAATATAATATCCTGAAGCGTTCACCTAATTGTTCCCCATGATCAACCCGCTGCTACTCAAACCTTTCAAAAGAGCCCAGATGTAATACAACGTCTGTTGTACGTTTTTCCTTAACTTTTTTCATTTTCAAAAAAAGTCTGACAGTGAACTGTAATGACTCCTACATTGTAGCAAGATAACACGCCCCAGGTAAACATATTCAAAATGCTCCCAACCCTCGCCAAGGAGAACTGCTGATTCAATATGGCTATAAACCGCAAAGTCTCAAATAAATAGTAGCACGTATTATCGCTTGAAATTAAGAGAATTAAAATCCATCGTAAATTGGTTAATATTCATTCACGACGTACATAGTAAAGGTTTTGATTGTGTTTCTGGTGTATAACTGCTCGTTGGGTAACAACGGAGGGTAATTAGAAGAACCAGCTGAAGAATACATTTGACCGGCGCTTTCCGTAGGGCAAACACAGGGTCAAGTTGATGACCAAGTTGATTTATGACACCTTTGTGCTTGGGCTCTTGGGTACTCAGGTCTATTTGGTGTCCCCTGTCTGAGATGAGAGAGAGAGAGAGAGAGAGAGAGAGAGAGAGAGAGAGAGAGAGAGAGAGATAGAGAGAGAGAGAGAGAGAGGAGAGAGGGAGGGAGGGAGGAGGGGAGGTGGGAGAGGGAGAGGGAGAGGGGGAGGGGGAGGGGGAGGGGGAGGGGGAGAGAGAGAGAGAGAGAAGGAGAGAGAGAGAGAGAGAGAGAGAGAGAGAGAGAGAATTCTTTCTTCTGAGTTGGTTTTACCAAATACAAGGTACAGGCAAGGAGCCATCATCACAGCAAAAGTGTATTCGGGAATTTAGAGCTGCGAAATATGCTTGATGGATTCCTGTTGAAAACCCGTTCGTACATTTATTTGGCTGTTGAAGCCTTAAATAATCGAACGTAATGACATAGGTTAATTTAATTTAGGTAAAAATAGACTGT
>CAXHWN010001080.1:0-117072 GCA_964020975.1 Hermodice carunculata | reverse complement strand
GACTGGATTAGCTATGGAGAGCAAAAGGATTATTATTATTATTATTATTATTATTATTATTATTATTATTATTATTATTATTATTATTATTGTTATTATTATTATTATTATTATTATTATTATTATTATTATTATTATTATTATTATTATTATTATCATTATTATTATCATTGTTGTTGTTGTTTTTATTATTATTACGTTTCAGAACTACACGGAAGATCTAATACTGTTGCTCCTGTTTTTATAATCATAACCATGTTGTCACGATTCTCTGCTGTAATATTTTATCCTTCACTTTGTGATTATTTGGTAATTGAATCGTTGTTAAAGTTACATTGTTCGTTTCAAGAGACAAGTACTTTTCTTTCATGGGAAGATATAAATAGCATTAAAGAGCCAATCATTACTTTAGATGACGCCAAGGAAACACTAGTTGTGTGCAAAGGAGCATACATATATTGCATCTCTGACTCACCATATCTTTCAACCGTGCATGTTGTTTGTTGTCCACCGCGCTTACACTGATAACCACACACCACCAAGATATATGACTGACACTTGAGCATAGAATCAATAGTTTTGGTTTACATTTGGCGTCGGACTGATACAAAATGATGAAACTTTAGCAGTCAAGGCTTTTCAACGCCCAGGTTCCGTAACCCAATTAAGTCCGTACACAACGCCTGAGCATGTAGAAACAATGAATCATTTTTGCAGAAAGCGTCATCAGCATTTGTTATCTAATTATCAGCAAGTCCTAACATTGAAAAGGTTTGTTTAAAGACAACTTTCAGAGCAATACCCACTGTAAAGTGATATGAAAAAGTAGGTTAATTATCAGAGAATATATATATATGTATATATATGTATAAATGTATATATATATGTATATATATATGTATATATATATAAATGTATATATATACATATATATATATATATATATATATATATATATATATATATATATATATATATATATATATATATATATATATATATATATATATACCAGTAATGTGAAGTGGGTGCAGGTACGTGTTTGTTTCCAAGAAATATGTGTTTCGTAGAGGGTTTTTGAATGATCTATCAACAACGGCCGTCTGATGCGCGACGAGGAAGGAGTGGCATTGCATTTCTTCTCCCTGCCCTTTCCTCCTGTCATTGTGCTCCTATACAATATGAACAGCGCTTATTAATTTCTCAGACATTGTCCATCATATGGTGAAAGATTATAAAGGTCTCTCTGGTGTAGTCTTGGTCACGTAACAACTCCTTCCTATGGTAGACTCTCTTCTCACCTGGTGCCGTTCTTATGATAACTGCGTGAAAATTTATTTTCAAGTTATTTCAAAAGTCCCGATGTGTCAAATGTAGGCTACATATCGATCTCGGAGAGTCTATTTTTATTCAATTTTTATGTCTGTGTGCCAACACAGACATATTGTTTTTCTTTCTTTCTTTCTTTCTTTCTTTCTTTCTTTCTTTCTTTCTTTCTTTCTTTCTTTCTTTCTTTCTTTCTTACTTTCTTACTTTCTTTCTTTCTTTCTTTACAGGCAAATTTGTCTGACATTTCGTTTGAAAAGTATCACATGTAGAAACTCCAAACTTGGCACATTATACTTCTATTGATGAAGTCTGGCACTTTTATAATGAGAGGTCATACTTTTCAAAATTATGCAAATGAGGGCTAATTGAAGTTTTAAATCTTCAATATCATATATACTATAGTAGATGTGGTTCCGAGTGTATAGGAGTTCGATCATAGCAAGGTAAAGGTCATCTCAAATGTCAAGGTCATATCAAGGTCAAAGGTCATGTCAAGGTCAAAGGTCAATTTTGGGCCAAAGTGTCATTTTTGAGGTCAAGGTTCACTTCAGGTAGAGGTCATCTCAAGATCAAAGGCATTTTAAAGTCAAAGGCGACTTTTGACGGTGGCTTTGTTCTAGCCATAACTTGGTCAATTTTATCCAATTTAGATCATGTTGGGCTCAAATTGTAGATATTGTAACACTGCACGTTTTTGAAACGTATATGTGACCTCTTAAAGTCAAAAGTCAAGGTCATTGGGACCTTTGAAAGTTTCATCCAGTCATAACTTGGCCAATTTCCATCTAATTCTAATCTTGTTGGACTCAATTGTAGGTACTGCAACACTGCACATTTTATAAGAACATGTAACCTCAAAAGGGCAAAGGTCAAGGTCATTTGGCCACTTGAAAGTTTCATCTTGCCATAACTTGGTCAATTTTCATCCGATTTGGTTCATGTTGGGCTTAAATTGTTGGCATTGTAACACTGTACATTTTTTGCAATTTACAAGTGACCTGTAAAGGTCAAAGGTCAAAAGTCAAGGTCATTTGGACTTTGAAATTTGCATCCATCCATAAGCCTAATGTAATGTGAAGTGCCAAAGGATAAAAGTTGTACCATTTAATATTTACATGGCATATACAACTTTTGAAGGCACACAGACAGATTTGCTTTGAAGCAAATCTTCTTTTCTAGTAAACCTTTGTAGTTGTTAACCTCGATTATTTTGTGTTGGACATTACAAGCATTATTTTATTGGCATTCTTATATTTTCACCAATCTGCATGTGAATCTTATGATGCCACTTTGTACATGTATACTTCTCTCAGTCGACAATAATGGATACTGAAATATCAAGGAAGTAAACACACATACTTTCGGTAATTATCGTACAAAATTCCATGCTAATTACAGCTAAAACTGGGCTCCTTCGTGTTATGTAGAGCATAATGTTGTGGAGACCCAATACGCCGCATGCATGCTAATTTCCCGCCACAAAGCACGGGTTTGATCCTTGGCGATCACGGGGGACGTGCAGGTCACATCACTGTCACAGACAGGCCACATGCTCATTTCTCACAAAATTAGCGGAGTTTTTTTTTAGGACCTTAAGTTGACAAATGCTTAACTGGTATTCATCTAGTACTTTCCGAGCTATACATAAGAAAAAAAATCCATCTGCCCTTGATTATTATTCTTTCTTTGCAAAATATCAGTAACATCCCGCTTGTCCACACAGGGACCGACCCGTATCTCGCCATATCTCGCCAAGTGAGACAAGGTAATCAGGCATGCAGTTGTGGCGGGAAATTAATATACATGTCTTGTATTTGACTTCTGAGGTAAGATCCATATAATACGTGATAGAGTAATTAACTTCAGTCCCCATATACCAGTAAGGGGTTTTGAAATGGTGTCTGCAAACTGCATATGTTAAGATTTCGAATACACGTGTATAACTGTGAGAACACTTATGGAGTACCAATGCTAACATTGATTGCAACAGAATTTCAGATATATTCCTATCTAAATCTGTTGAATAATGTGTTCCAATCCAAAATGGCAAAAAAATGCGCGCCCGCACACACACACACACACACACACACACACACACACACACACACACACACACACACACACACACACAGCACCAGCAGGAGCAGCAACAACAACAACAATTACAAATGAAATCGGGAAATATTTACAATAGAAGCAGGTTTGTACAATTGGTAGTTACCTCCTATACCCCAGAACTGAAGCCAAACTTCAACAAAGCAAGATAACTAGGTCATGAAAAAGTTAACAATATAAAGAGAGAACCAGTATTAACGAGCGCATTATCAAACAGGAAATCAGTCCAACACAACCAATCTACAAATATAAGTACAACATGGACAAAGACTGAAACTTTTTTAAAAACTAAAGATGGACAGCGTGCATGATGTTCGGCATTAATGCAATAAGAGAAGTTGTATTTTTGGTAGCAATATCTTCAAGTGAGGAGCAGACTTAATTAGAATACCAGCTGCTGAAAGATCATCCTAAAGCAACAGAATTCCCTATCTATCTATCTATCTATCTATCTATCTATCTATCTATCTATCTATCTATCTATCTATCTATCTATCTATCTATCTGTCTGTCTGTCTGTCTGTCTGTCTGTCTGTCTGTCTGTCTGTCTGTCTGTCTGTCTGTCTGTCTGTCTGTCTCTGTCTGTCTTTCTGTCTGTCTGTCCGTCTGTCTGTCTGTCTATCTATCTATCTGTCTGTCTCTCTGTCTGTCTGTCTCTCTGTATGTCTGTCTATCTATCTATCTGTGTGTCTACCTGTCGATCTATCAATCCATCCATCCGTTGTTCAATGTACCTATCTACAGATTTCTCTATCTATGTCTCTCTCTCTCCCTCTTTTCACACACACACACACACACACACATATATATATATATATACATATATATACATATATATACATTATATATGTATATATATGTATATATATATATACATATATATATATATACATATATATATATATATATATATATATATATATATATATATATATATATATATATATATATACGCAAAAAGATTGCGTCAACAGCTTTACTTGAGGCAGTTCGAGGGTTAAGTACATAGGGTAAAGCTGCTGACTGAAGGAAGAGTAACATGATATGTATTTCCCCGTAAATTTAGACGCAATTTCATTTTTTCGCAGCATCAATTTCAAAAGGGACAATGCAGACCACATTTCAATTCCCGGTTGTTCTCGATCGCAATGCCCTGTAAAGTGTTAAGACAAATTTCCCAATACATGCTGCATTACTTGCGTGTCCTTATTTTCCGTGGCAATGGTTTCCTGTCAATTTTTATCGGCATAGTCTCTGATGGTCATGCCCTCAGGCACCAATCACTGTGTGTGGTTTATTGTTGCCCCATTGCAATGTCAAGGGACATGAATAGCATACATGTAGATAAGGAGTAGCTGGTCGCTTGAACCACTTGGTGGCCTGCAGCATCCTCCTACTTACTGCTAACTCTTTCACTGCCAATTTCAACAAAGTCTGTGCTCCTCATATGAATTATCATTCAAGGTTTTTGTAAAAAGGCCCTTGAAAAGCCATCATGACTGTAGTTCCATAAAAAAGGAGAATGGTCCAGGTCAATAGTTTTCCTACACCCGAAATACGCCGCGGATAACTGTTGAGTCAGCCCAAAACTTAGCACCGAGAGACTTCGTATCTTTTCAGCTTCAAGTTTGATAGCATGACTTTCTCAGGTAGCTATTTGCAGACGTGTTATCCGCAATTCCCCTCATAAGAGTTTGTTTACGAGAGTGGTCCGTGTCGAATATTGTGACCTTTTCTGTCAGAACACAAAATAAAACGGTTACCATACAAACCAATAATATTAACCACACACCTAAAAAGTTTGTCTGTAATGGCTGTATTAACCCTTAAAATGCTGATTTAAGATGGAGTCAACAGCTTTCCTCGGGACACTTGTGTCCCGAGGAAAGTTGTTGACTAAGACTACTTTTTGCTTCAGACAAGGCTTGCTGGTATTTGAATGAAAGGTATCTTCATGAGGAATTTGACTATTTTAACCATTATGTGTTTAATGGTAATGAGAAAGCAACTATGGCAGTGATTAGCACTTTAAGGGTTAACAAGAGGATCTCCTCAACAGCAAATACATTCAATATAGAAAAGAGTTGGCTTTTTATACATTAAACCTAAAGCGAGGCTCATTCACTTTCAGGTCACGTGGGTCGTATTCTTGACGTAGTATTGTGGTTGTGGTAATATTTCAAAGCGTGGTGGCTGATATAAATGGGGCTTTGAAAATATCCAAATCGTTTGTTGGGGTTTCTTTTGTGATATTTCACTGTTTTTTCATTAAAAAATCGCATTTTGTTGACAAAATGTTTAAAGTGTGAAAAAAGTAAATCAAATTTGCCTTACAAGTTGAAACCAATATTCAAGTGGTTCACTATTTTGAATGGTATCTTATTAGGGTTTGTATTTGATTTAAATAAAAGGGAAAATAGTACTGAGGTATGTTTCATCTTGACTGCATCAGGTACCAGGGCTGGCATATAAGTTTTAAGCGTAAGTGGTATATCTCAATCGGATTGAAACAAACTTTTGTCACCAACAAGTACAATCATTTAATGAATCATAGACATAAGAACTGCAACTGTAGTGTGATCAGTGTCTTTGTTCCAGACCATCTTGCCAACCTACCCAATGAAATCGCCAGAAATGGACGAAACTGGCTGTAGGGCAGTCACCAAGTACCTGCAACTGAAAGGCAAAAGGAAACTCCAACACAGATACATTCCGACATGGTCGCCACTTCAAGAGATGATGTCCCTTCCTTTTTCACAGTTAAGAAGTGGGCTGCGGAATTGAAGTGTGGCAGAGAGAGTCTTGATGATGACACGCGTCCATGAAGGCCTTTCAACTGCAACCACTCCCTAAAATATTACCTGGGTGCATGACATGGTGATGGCTGATCGACGATTGACCACTCGACATATTGCTGTGGGCATCTCTAATGAGAGGGTTGAGTACATTATCGCCAAGAAGTTCGCAATGACAGCAGTTTCTGCAAAATGGTGCCAAAGCTTTTGACAGCGGATCAGAAATGTGTCAGATTCCTGGCGTCCCGTGAAAATGCCGTTTTGAAGCAGATCCTGATAAGTTTTGGCCCGATCTGTAACCACGGATGAGACCTGGATTCATCACTTGACGGGGAATGCCCACTAAAGGAGTCCTCTTCCTCCAAGACAATGCTCACAAATCGGTGGTTGCTATGTTAGCGATCCATTCGTTTCTTTCCTCAAATTACACTACCAACTAGGCTCTCGGAAAGAAGAGGAACTATCATTGACAATTTTTTTTTATATAAAACCCCAAATACAAGTAATAATATTTCAAACTGTGGAATCATAACCAAAATCTCCGACCACTTCCCATACACTATATGTTTAGATATACTACATCTCAAATATAATGAGGTACCTAAATATATTGAATTTCGTCTCAGAGAGAAAATTGTTTAAACAATTTTAGGAAAGAGATAGAAAATGCAAGTCTATATTCTCATATAAATCAAGATCTAAATACGGATCCAAATAAGTCATATAAAATTATACATACAACAATTAGTAATGCCTAAGATAAACAACTTCGTATAATAAGGTAAAATATAAGAAATACAAGCATAAAAGTCCCCTTGGATAACACAAGCAATCTTGATGTCCATTAAAAAGGGAGATGACAAGTGTAAAACATTAAAAAAACACCTTACGACAGTATTGAATAGGAAAGTCTCAACATAAACTTGCAAACCTATAATAAAATTCTGAAAAAAGTCAATATGCACTGCCAAAATGACATATTATGAAACTTGTTTTAACAAGTATAAGAATGATATCAAAAATACCCGGTCTATTATAGCATGTTAAACAGACATAAAAATAAACGTAGCTTTCCCAAAACCTTCAATATGGATGGGCAAAGTATTACTGATAAACATAAAATTGCAAATAACTTCAACAACTATTTTACTAAGATAGGACCTACATTAGCATCAAAAATAGATGTACCAAATAATAGATCGTTCAAGGAATGTTTAACAAATCCAACTCGAAACAGATTCTTACTCAAAGCTGTCACTGATGAAGAAGTACTAAAAACAAAGCTCCATCAAGCCGAAAAATATTGTGGTCACGACAACCTATCTGGTTACCTCATTAAACTAATCAAAAATGGATGTTTAAAACGCTATAACATTGGTTGTAAATCAAATGATGACAACAGGAATTTTTCCAGATATATTAAAAATTGTCAAAGTCATGCCAGTTTACAGAATGAATGATGCATCCATTTTTGATAATAATAGGCCCATCTCAATATTACCTGCAATATCTAAAATATTTGAGCGAGCGGGTTATATTAAATCAAACTCACCAATATTTCAAAGAAAATCAATTTTACTATCATAATCAATATGGGTTAAGAGAGTCTCATTCTACAGAACTTGCTCCCGATCGACTGGTGGATAGAATTTTTTCACAAATGGAAAATGGTGAAACACCTGCAAATATATATATGGACCTTTCAAAGGTCTTTGATACACTAGATCATGGCATTCTACCAAGAAAACTAAAATTCTATTACAAAAACACAGTCAACTACCGATTTTTTTCAATAATTTACCTTTATTCCAAATGGTACTCATACACAATTACAACACCGGGGGAAGAAACAAAAAATTGTAACACATGTCAATCACACCTTTGCAAAAAATGTATTCGATATGAATTAATTCACATATTAAATGAAACGCTTGCAATTGTAAAAAAAATAAAAAATAATCACACATAGTATCCAAGGTTTCTTAACATATTTAAAACAATACTAATTCAAAAACTATGAAACTGATTGTCATATATTTAATTGTTATATTTGTAACGGTTGATCAATTAACTTGATTCTCGATAATGCCATAATGTCAACAATACTCTGTATGGAACTAATTATTTTATTACCCACAATAATACTGATAATTTGAACAAAAACATTTGTTCCAAATGATGTTGGGGGTGGCTCGTATGATAGCGGTAACATAATTACCTTAATAAGAGTCTCCCGGATCAATATGTTGTTCATTGTTATACCATATAAACTAATAATGTCGAAATATACTGTATATTGATTGAATAAAATTATTCCTGATTTCCTGGTTGTGGCTACCAACTCATTGACCACCCCCTTTATTCACCCGATTTGGCCCCGTCAGACTTCCACCTGTTTCCCAAAATGAAAAAGGAACAAGCCGGTTGTCATTTCGGCTGTGAATGACTTTTTTTAGAGTGGCTGAAGAAAATATCTTCTTGACCGGCATCCAGGCCTTGCAGCATCGCGGGCAAAAGTGTGTAAACCTGGAATGGGACTATGTAGAGAAATATATGAAAACCATCAACTTTCTACGGGTTTAAACAGTTAGGCTTAGAACAGGTCAACCCTTTTTAAGGAACAAACCTAAACCAGATAGATGTTATCAAGCAGACACAAGTAAGTCTAATGCTGCCATACCCTTTTTATGCGGATGGCTCTTTTCTCGCACCATGACAATGATAAAGCATTACATACAGAAACCATAAGCAAGACATTGGTGACTTAACCTTACAAAAGTGAAATAGTAATTGGATGAATAGTTTACTAAATCAATGTACATGTAGGAAAGGCTAATTCATGTATATCCTGAGATTTCAGGATATTGGTTCCCCGAAATGGACCATTGCAGTCCTTTCAGCTTCGTGACAACACTCATGGGAGTAAAGTTAAAGGTAATGAAGTTCATGTTCAAAAACCACAGAATAGATATGCAAGCCTGTCAAATAACTTGATAGTAGGACAACTAGATCCTAGATGTATTGAACAACATGCAGCCTCCTGAACAACATGGAGATGTTGAAACACCGGTACACAGGCGGTTAACAGACAGGACCACAATTAAGAAGAAAAAGAAGGAATGGAACGGCGTGTGAGCAGAATAGACAAATTCTTGCACCAAAGTCATATTTGAAACATTCCCGAAAACTTGAGATATTTATGAACTGCCTCAAAAAATTCCTGGTTCTTACTCTTTGTAATTCACTTCTTTCGATTCCAAACAGTTATGTTTTTATTTTGAAGTTGCCAAAAGATACTATTTTAGATTGCATCTCGTTCACATACCTGTTACATTCAAAGAAGAAGGGATGGACATTTTCCGAGTTTGCTGCGCAAGAGCATGGCCGAGACTCAACGATACAACTAGGTTTTAAATTTGTATATATGGCACTGAAAGGTTCACTCATTAAGCAAAACTTTTTTTTCCATTGGACCAAACTACAGAACCGAAGTTGTACAGACAAAAAGTGCTGACACAAGTGAACCTTGATGAACATCACAAGACAAGACAAGATAAATAAATAAATAAATAAATAAATAAATAAATAAATAAATAAATAAATAAATAAATAAATAAATAAATAAATAAATAAATAAATAAATAAATAATCAAGCAAAGTTTTATGAGGAAAGGTAATGCCAAATTCGGCCAGAATGTTGAACAGTGCATCTCTAGTGCCGAAAACGAATTCTACAAAAGAACAGTGTGATGACGTGAAAAAGGTTAGAATGTGAATATTCAATCAGAGACAGTCCCTTAGTCGTTTTTGTGCAGGGTGTTAAAAATTGTAACAAATTTTCCCAATGAATGTCAGGTAGAGAGGTCCTCCACAATCGACCCGGCAGAGCACACATACGATAAAGAAACAACTAAAAAGGTGTCCAAAGGACACCGATGCCCCCCCCCCCCCAGTTGTCATTGCCCCCTTCAGCACTGGAAAGAGTAGCGTGCAATTGGTGTAAGACTTCAACTATATTGTGAAATCTTCAGATGGATAATAATTATACACATATAACTGACATGACAGTTGCTTCTTCAGAATTGACATTTTGTTTTTGACAGTATAATATTACCCATAATATGTAAACTAGTCCTAACTTCAATTACAGCTGTTGTTTCCGATTTCTCAAATAAGGGATCGCTAAAATTTTGGGTATTTTGCTAGGCAACACCATTCCTCAGCACACTGCCAGCATTTGCGATGGAGAGCTGTTGACTTAGTCTATACAGTGTGACTTCAGGTTCAATCAGTTGAAGAACATGTATGTTTAATATACTGTGTAGGCTAGGCAACAGCACACTCGTGACAGAGGAGAAATTACCTTAGTTGGAGATGTTAGATACTGTTCTAAACTCTGCACATTCAATACTGTGGTCAGAGAAGGTATGATGATGGGCAGCAGATTCTGGACAGATGAATGTCTTTCATGATGAATAGAAGGGATGGGAGCAAGAACGTACTAAGTGACTTTGAACCCCAGTGCTACAAAGTGCCAAAGCTATATGGAATTGTATAGAAACTGGTACTTTCTAGCATTGGCCTTCAAAGTCACTTGGAACGTTCTTGCTCTCACCGCTTCTAGGTCAAGTGTGGATCCACTGGTGTGAGTATGGCACTGTACAGACTAAATATAATTGTCCAGATTGGTCAATAATTTGTTGTAATTGTTGGTGTCAACAATAATATTGAGCCCCCGTAATCAAAAAAATTAAAAATCTACATTAAAAGATACACAAAGAAAACTGAATATACAATATACCAACACATACAAAATCAAATCAAATTTATACACCCACTTACACTTATTGAATGATATTCCAATAAAATTTCATGGCAATACGTGAAATACTTCATGAGCTACACAAGTTTGACAAGAACCAATTCGCATTTTCCTGGAATTGTCATTTTCACTAAGTTAATTCATGATACTAACAAAGGATAATTAAGCCAAGAGACAAACAAAACATAAAGAGCACATCTTCACATATTGATTAATATTCATATCAAGTTTCATGGCTGTACCTCAAAAATTTTGTAAAATACACATGACACAAGTTTGATATGAGACAACTTTTCAGTGAATCGACAGTTTCACAAAGTTGTTGATTGATGAAAAATGAACAGAGGTTAATTAACTCAAGAGACAAAAATACCTCCAGGTGCACATCTTCATATATTGATTAATTATTCTACCAGGTTCCATAGCTGTATGTAAAAAAACGTCTTGAGTTATGCGCGACACAAAACCGACAAGCCTAACATCGAATCAACATTTTCATTAATTAATGATTAATTAACGTGGGATAATGAATCCAAGAGGCCAACAAAACCCCAGGTGCTCGTCTTCATGTGTTGATTTATGTACCCACTAAGTCTCTTAGGTGTGCCTCAAATACTTTTTGAGATACATGCGACAAAAATGTAACAAGTCTAACGTCGAATCAAGAAATGATCAATTAACACAAGGTAATTAATCCACGAGAGAAACAAAACCCGAGGTGCACACCTTCATTTATTGATAGACGTTTCCATAAAGTTTCATGGTTGTACCTCAAATGCTTTTTGAGATACGTGCGACACAAATGTGACAATTTTAATGTCGGACGTACGGACAGGCGGACAAGGGCAAAGCTATATGCCCCCTCCCCCGTGGGGGTACAAAAATGCTTTTGCATTGTTGAAATCCTCCATACACCCATATGTTGATTTTTTTTTTTTGCTTTATCGTAAACAAAATCCAACAGTTCCTATGCACAAATTCCTTGTATTTGGAGTGAACAATTTAGGAATAGCCTAATGCTTCCATTAAAACAATATAACTTTGATTACCACGTGCACAATACTACATACAGCCTTTAATTTGTTTTCCTTCATGATTTTGAACGGCAGTTTTTATTAATATGCCTGAAAAATGGTCGACGGAGTGTCTACCTTTTCGCTGGCTTCCAATGAATTGATACTGTCTAAGTTGTTTTGTGCTAACATCACGATCTGTCCATGCGGTATAGACAACAACCGTCGCGGCGAATTGCCATTGAACTGATTGTATGGCTATACGATCCCTTGCAACACCCATTGGCAGGCGTGAATTGCCACATGGAAACTCAATATCAACCAGACTTTGAAAAAAATTACGTCTAGTCGACAAATCCTGTCGTCCGTATGTTTTACTAAACAAGGCAGGGCGGGTCTCTACTGGCTGTACACAAAACGGCTCAAGTCAAGCACAGACACAAGCATTTCGGGGGATGGAAATGGAATTAATTTTAGGGGGCCTATTGAACTCTTGCTTTGCGTCCTGAAGTATCACTCCAGCGCCACCCATCAACTTGTCTTGTATGCATTCATCCCTCATAGATGTCAGGATCTGTGTGTATTCATGATGGTTTCACTTGTGGCAGCTTGGATCCCATGGGGCATAGACCGGGTCATCTGACGACATTGGGTTTGAAACAAACCACATGCTTATTGGCTTTATGTAATTGGATAGAACACAACTGCGCCGAGTTTAATATTCGTATAATTACCAGCAGCAATGGATTTGAAGCAACCCATTGCGAAGAGATTAATAATTCAGTATTTCACACGCCACTGGTTTGATGTGGTGTTAGGGCATCTGGTATGCTGCTCTATAAATGGGAAGCTCTAGCGAGTCCGGACCCAATGACTCTTTCAGGGGTTCCCATGTATAATGCTTGTTATATTTGTTTATGTTAAAGCCCATATGCGCCAGTGGATCAATACCGTTTCGGCATATTTGGAGGGTTTTTCTGTATATGCCTGTTTAGTACTGAACGTCACACTATCGCGCAACAACCGGAAATCTAGTGCCTTATGCAGTCCAAATTTTTTTCTCGGCCGGTTTGTCAGTGTCCAAACTCCAAGGATATTACCTACAAGGGTGCGGTAGGATCTAACAGCCTCATACAGTTTCTCTTTAAGAGATGCCAACTGGTATAATCAGAATTTGGAATAATATTTCCTGGAGTACTTTTGGAATTCTGGGTGGGTTTATATCAAAACCGGCCTCATGATGATGGTATGTGCAAAAGGTGAGTGACTTAATGCAATTTATTCTGTACACATTTTGACGTCATAATTTAGTTTCAATTTGACATTAATCAGTCGTCTATGCTTCCAGCGTTCCAACTTCGTCTATACTTATATTTTTAACACCGCCACCCACATCATATGCACAGTATAAGGGTCTATCACGTAGCTATTTAAATCTAAAAAGATAGCACAATGGCTATTGCTGTAGTCGTAGCCTTCAGCTCCTGTACAGCAAACACGCTATGGTGTCTCTCGACAACGAAAATTTCTCAATGAAACCAAACGCGCTGTCCAATGGCCGTTGCTAAGAATGTGCCATCATTCAAGTGGTGACAAGTGATGTGTGTTTACTGTAGCTCCATTGACGGGCCCATCAGGCAGAAAGGCAAGTTGCAGCCGGGGACGATACACGCACATTGGGACATAACCGCATTTGCGTCAAGCAAATGGGTGGATATTGAACAGCCCGTCTTTGCAAGAAGATTTTGCTTTCATACAGAGGCCCATGACTTTTTAATGTGCGCTGCTTTGTTGGCTTTGTTAAGGGACTGAGTGATACACTTATGTAAAATGACAGTAATACCGGGCGTTTACATTGTTAATAATATACTGTCACAACTAGGTTTTCAGAGGATAAATGAACCAATGGCTACACTTTATCCGATGTAACCGTTGGATTCAGTGCTCAACAGGCACTTAGTCAGGAGACAGCTCATGGCTTATCCATTCCCCTATTCAATCGGTGACTCAGTCATGGGGCTCTAAATTGGCGTTTTTGTATGGAATCCGTTTGATTTTTACCCTTTTTTTGCTTACAATTAATTTGTTTTGAAGGCTTATTATATGTTTACATAGAGGCACTTTAGGCCTGAAAATAATGGCATTAGTTCAAGCCGAATCCCGGATGTTTTTAGCGGGAAAATAATATCATTTGCATTACCGTAATGCCTTAATTTAATTGAACTTACAACGTCGCGAGGACTATTGAAAGTGAAGTTGTTTTTTGCTGAGAATTTGACCTTATGAGTATGTGTGTGCATTGTAGCTGGGTGTATTGTATTATTTTCCCAGCAATTACTGGCTGACCACTCCAGAACAAGAGAGCTAAATCTGCTTCTGCTAAATACACATATAGTGATCGGTTAATCGGTTGATTTGCTAGGATTTAACACCTGTTGAGGTTATAAACGCAAAAGGTAGTATCAATTTGGCAAAGGCTTAAAACCACAGAATATAAGAAATGGCTTTATTGAACGGCAGTTGCCCGTGCTTTCAGTGCCCAAAAATCTATCATAAAATCAATTTTCTTTGTACTGGTGACAAATTTTATTGTTTAATAAACAAATCAAACTAACCAATTATCTCGAATATCCAGAACTGCCCATATGTACACAACAAACAAGAATATCTTACATGCACAGTAATATAATGTTATAATGTTTCGACGAGGACTACATCATGTCTTTTCAATAAACATGGTACCTATCGGGGATCGTTATTTTCAAATTGTTATCGACTGTTTTGACCAAGTAGATTCCATGCTCGAAACGAACTATGTTCTGTCCTCTTTAATTTTTTGTGTACCGCATGTTTAATTTCTGAAATTATATTAGGTTTCGGTGGTTCTGTATGATGTAGTTTCTGTATACTTCACTATAGATATTATACGTTCTTGAGTATTCCAGTAATTCCATGCTTCAGACTAAGCACTGTCATATTGCAGCAGCAACGGCAATTATTTTGATGCTTATCAAGATATGCTCTCCTTTAGTTCCAAGGATTGCAAAATTCACAGCAAATTATTTTTGGGTTCCCTGTAGGAATCTCGCAATATCCTGATGTATTGACGATCTGATCTCAACTAGAACAACAAATCCATGAAAAGAAGCCTTTTTGCCAGACACTTTTATAATTGTGTCCCCAATGTAAAATCAAAAGGCGCCCTTGGCAGTAATAGATATCAGATTCACCAGGTTTAACCACACATGAGATATGCCATACAAAAAATATCAGATTTGCTGCACGTGGTTCAAGTAGACATGAGATACACCATGTTGTAACATATCTGATACGCAGCACTAGGTTCAAACATGTACAAGATACACCGTACAGCAAAATGCGCTTTCGTTTTCTTTCCAGTAGATTGTATCTACCTATAAATTGTGCTTGGTCTGCACAGCGCCTGGTAGCACTTTATTCAGAATAGAAGCGCCTATTTACACGGAAAGAGGCAGTTGCAGCTAAATGAGACTACAAAATACACGAAGAATTTGAAGAAAACATCATGTATCTTGTCAAGTTCAATGTCAAATTATTACTTTATAGGCACTTCCTGTGAAAACAAAAACAAAAAGCAAAAAACTGACCAAATCAAGAATACCTTTCAGCTATTTGGCCAAGTTCCTGAAAGCCCTCCGCCACAGGAACGAGGTCAGTCAGGTGAATAGTACTCTCGACGCGGCTAGTTTTATCTTATCCCGAAATTATAGCTGCAAGTGTAAAATGATTTCTTTAGCAAGAAGCAAGAAATATTTTAAATGGTCATTTCCCACTCAAACTATATTGTAGAATCACTTTTCCAAATACAGACTATTACCAAAACCTCGATATATAGGGATACAATACGTCACTTCCTGCTTGAGTATATGGGCAGCTCTATCCGGTCTATGTGCTCCTGCTTTTCTGTGTCATTCAGCTACAATTCATGGTTGAAGTATTGTTTCCTTCTCCGATCCATGCCTTTTATTGTTGGGACCCTGTGCTTCTCTCTCTCTCTCTCTCTCTCTCTCTCTCTCTCTCTCTCTCTCTCTCTCTCTCTCTCTCTCTCTCTCTCTCTCTCTCTCTCTCTCTCTCTCTCTCTCTCTCTGCACACGAAAATTACGTTCACACATGTTGCACTGTTGAATGCGAAGAACCTCTGCCGAATCGTCTCGTATAAAACATTTTCCTGGGGTGGGCGTGGAGGAGAACAACATTTGTTTTCTTGATCCTTTTTTTCTCAAAATTAAGCAAAATAATTGCATATAACAGTTTATTTGCTGTAGTTTGATAATTGAAAGTTTATATTTTTCATGTTTAGTATGTTGAAGAATTGCTCAAAACTTCAATTTCTTCATATAGTATTTTAACTCCTTATCCTATGTCTACATGTACCCCTTCTGGTAAAGGTTCCTCTGCCCTGTTCAAAAGGTGCAGAGACGACCGAAAGAGACCAGATAAGGTGTACATGACAAGGCTCGTGGCAAAATGTGCTCTCATTCTTTAAGGGATTGTATAGAATAGTTACTTAGAATGTATTAAAGAGAAAGCTTCGTAAACCATTTTGTTTGATTCACTTTTTAATCCTGCGAATTGTTTTGTTAGAATAAAACTGGATCAGAAACTACATTCAACCTAGGAAGAGGAAGTTGTTGGCTTAGGACATGGTTTTCTGGTAGATATTACCCTGAACTCATATAAAATTGCTTCTTATTGGCGAAATATATTAAGTGAGAATATTGGGTACATTTAACCTGCAGTCAGGTTGTAGGCCGAACAAGTTAGAGACAAGAAAGGGGATTTTTGCACAGGACACGTGTAATGACAATAATGAAACTAAAGTAAAGATAGCAAGGATCTCCCTGTAAAATTTTGTGACATTTGCTGATTATTTGATGCCGTCCGATCATCTCTCTTTTGCTGCAGCCAAAAGGGTGAATGAATGAATGAATGAATGAATGAATGTACAGATAAATAACTTTATCGTAGGAATAATAAAACAAGGTAAATTATCTTGATTTATTTCCAAAACAACTATTTCAGGGTGTCTCTTCCTGTATCATTGTTTTCGTCGAAGTAAATAAGTGTGAAAACAACGGTAAGGATCACTTTATAACAATTTCGAAACCACATTTGCTGTTAGATTAAACGGTTCAGTTTTGATCATAGTAATTTTTTACATAGTAATTGAAAAAATGAGGATAAAAGTATAACTATCCTTGTGCAGAAACAAAGTAAAATGACAGCAATTCAGTCGATAGTCCAGACAGGCCACTTTCATCAAGGATAAATCAAGAATCAAACGTAATGTAGGAGTGCAATTTGGTATAGAGGGAAGGGGGGTTTTCTTTCGGTGAATTCTGCCTTTTAAGGTATTGATGCTATTTTTTCGCCTTCGCTCAAATTAGCTTTATTCATAAAACGTTTATGGTATGTGACTCTAGATATATCGTAGGAAGTTGCTGATTACACAAATATTTATCTGGCTTGTTCTTCCTATCGTTTACAGTAACAAAATGTGACATGTATGTAGATATGATCTGAGCAGAGCAGTATAATCAGTTTTTCGTGTCTGGAAGAATACCAAAAGGTTAAAGGTCACTATATAAACACGGACCTCGGACACGCATGGGTATTAATATCCTATAATATCTGTCTTCCCCGAAGAATTAAGTGTCATGAATGACATGATGAACATGCTCCAAACACAACTATCTCGACCCGTATTTTGCATTGATGTAATCTACTATTGTAGGGACTTTTGCTTCTACTCAACAACATTCTGTATTATGCCTGTAATATTAAATGTTATAGTACTGCGATATTTTAATCAGATAGACTGCTTTGGTCATTGGGTAAAGGCATTCGGATGAACAGGTACTATTTTTCAACATGAGGGCTCCCATTATTTACCGCGGGGGGGGGGGGGCGGCGGCTCGGGATATGGGGGGGGGGGGCACAAAATTTGTCAACCCGAAACAAGGGGAGGGGGTCACAAAATTTCACTACCGTCGTACGGGGGGTCATAAAATGAGGACGGGGGGGGGGTGTCTAAAAAAATCTAAAATGGTCCAAAATGGAACTACAGCAGCGCAATTTTATGATTTGACTACTGCCAACTGCTAGCAGATCCTTTCAGAGAGTACTTACAATGCACTTTTTAGCATGGGGCATTTTCTTACCAGGATATGACAACAGGGGAACCATATGTAGAAGTTGCAAGGACCATGGGACGTGTTTTAACAACCATGCATCGGCCAGAGAGATTTTCCAGAGAATGACCACAGATGGTCATTAGCTTGATGCCAGCAAATTCCTAAGTGTCATCAAAGCAATATCTAGATTATGTTAATATGAATGACAATTTAGTTATGGCCAAATCTCTTGCAATTCAATTTGCTTCTTTCCAATATTAGCCCGACAGTTAAAAAGTCCATGTCTATAAATGTCAGACCACCTGCACTATCCCTTTCACACATATATTGATGATGGTGGTGTAGATGTACTTCAGTAAACTCAAAGCTTTCGATTTAGTTACACCAAGCTTTTTAGATGCTCCTAATACAGAATATTTCCCATTAAATCTGAAATAAGGCAAAGATTTGAACTCCTTGATACAATATATATATATATATATATATATATATATATATATATATATATATATATATATATATATATATATATATATACATATAGAAAGAGAGGCATGTATGTACATGTATATCCTAAATACAAATGAAATGATAATATATATATATATATATATATATATATATATATATATATATATAAGAATTTAAAATAGGGGGAGCCTTTTTTCTCAATTCACCGAATTCAAAATGGTCGCCCCAAAGTGAATGAGAAATTTGTACTTGGAAGGATAGCCCTTTGACTGGGCAAAGTACCATGAGAATTGTTACCCAGAAAAATGAAGATGGAAGTGAAATTTCTCTTCAGATCAAGGGCAACCACTGCAGTATTTAAGTTGACGTTTCACATGGTATGTTCAGGTTGGATGTGGTGTTACATGTCAAAATTTGAAGTTAAGTGTGGAACTTGACATTAACTGTTTTAATAGTCTATTGGAAGGATACTATGCATGGAGGGGGAGGGGGTGTTACAAATTTTGTGGATGAAATGGGGGGGGTCAAGTTCAGGCTTGTTGTGGGGGGGGGGGACAAAAACCATGACGGTACCATATCCCTATGTCCTTCCCCCTCCCTAATTAATGGAAAACCCCTAAACTATGATGAGAATTCAATTGTACATGGTGGCAAGTGCACATATCTCTCATGAGGGGACGCTATACAGCTTACGCTCGCATGTAAAATGAAAATCGATGCTGGGACCAGCCTTATATCATAAGTCTGAAATTTCTGAAATATTTGTTGGTATTTTGTTGCACGTCATTAACATTTCAATCTATTAAACGTTGATTCTGTGTTTTACTATTGTTTTCGGTGGATGGTGACGGTTTCTATTGCCTCCATTACAGACTTTCCTGGGGCACAAGGTTTTGACCAGCCCCAGCGAAAGTTAGCCGGTCACGGTCAGTTGAACGGCGGCCAAGAACGTCTGTTTAGCAGGCAGCTGTTTCTACAGTAGAAAATAAATATTTCAAGTGCTTCCTTGTGACATTGAAGATTATCAGTGCTTGGAGGCCAAGAACACATGCAATATTTATGTGGCATGGAATAAGATAAATCATATGAAAGATTAACGCAATGTAAATTTGTTTTTCAAAGTTGTAAGTTTGCATTCATTTCTTGATCTCTCAAGAAGTGAATGCACTTTCTTCTAAATGTCAGAAATATTTGGCATTTCTCATCTGTTGAAATTTCTGCAAATCCGAAGCATTTCTTATCATTATTACTCTTTCGTTAGTTCGTTTTTCATTTTTATAACTGAATAACCCTCCCCCCCACCCCTAAACTTACATAAATGATGAAGAAACGGGCAATATGACAGTAACGCTGATGTGGACTACTCTCCCATAAACTGGTACCCAGACGTGCACATAATTAGGTCAGATTCATGGAGCAATGTCATTATCCAGAACTGTCATGGAAGACTCTTTGTTTCTGTCAGGCCAGATGACATAAAACACCGTGTGTGGATTAAAGAAAAAACAGTGCTTTGCTCAGAGTATTGATAGTTTAACGCGTTTTGACTTTGGGGGAAACATAAAGGCAATATTAATACAGACTGCTTCAGCCATGATGACCCTTTGATTGTTTCACGCCCTCATGCACACAGGTGCTACCCCAGCAATTTACCAGGCAACCATTGAGTTCAACCATGCCAAGCAAATTAGATCAAGTACATTGTGACATGGTATGTATGTATGTATGTATGTATGTATGTATGTATGTATGTATATATGTATATATATATATATATATATATATATATATATATATATATATATATATATATATATATATATATATATATATATATATATATATACGCCAATGCTAGTGATCTGATCAACCTAATAAATCTAATAGCAATACAGAAACCTATCGGCCTGTGTTAATACATAATCAATGTCTAGACATGGAAATGATCGTGGAAGCAAACATATACCCTGCAGCACACCAGTATATACGTGTCATGGCATCAGCACGAAAGACTACAAAATGATTCACATTCGCTTCAGTGTTGTATGAAGCGCAAAGACAGGAAAGAGGAGGCACGTACAGCCCTTAAGGTGTAAGGCGTTACACATTGAAACTGAAATTTAAGTTAAAAGCTGAGTCAGATTGGCCGTTGAATTTTACCAGCCATGAGTCTTCAAAAGTTTGGCATCTGAGAGCAGGGAGTGCAGCAGTGAACGCCTGCTTACCGCCATTATCTTACTGGCTGACCAATGATATACACCATCCCAGATCGATCCGATTGTACGTGACCCACGGGACACCCAATGGACATAACAGGAGTGGCGTGTCTTACATTGTGGATTGACAGAAACGTATTGTTCTTGATCTCACTAGAGTACTACATCATCATACCGCAATATGATCTTCTTCATTATAAAACAAACCAGCCTTCTCCTCGCCCTCTGTGAAACTGCAGGCATTTGGTGATCTGGAAAGCATTCATGTAATTAATTGTCCGATTGCCATTTTGACCTTCCCCGGTTACCCTAGCTCAGAGACATGTGACAAGACCTTCCACATAAGATTACGTAGAAGATGTGTCCATCTCGTATAGAGTCACGAGAAATTTCGTTAAAATTACAATTACCTTTGTGCAGAATGTCCTTAAACTCCTACCCAGTAACATTTTGTTTTATACAAAGCTGAGTCAAACAACAGCTTGACTCTCATGTGCTTTAACAGCCATGTATGCAAAATATACGCATTGACGCGCAGAGCCAACACGTGTCAACAGCGTGTACCTCTTTCAATGACATGCACTTAGTATCAAAATGTTTTTAAATGCCGTTTTTTGCCGTATACAAATATACTTCAGTACCATATCTTCTCATAGGTGGCAGATTTGTGTCTGAATTGAGATACTGCAGGCGGCGCATGTCCGAAAAGGCAAATTCTGCCTTCTGTAATCGTACTTCCTGAAGAAAGTACATCAGACTTTTCTATTACATAATTATTATTTTCAGGTTTTTTATGGTGTGCATTATAGTAAAAAAGTAATTATATATATATCTGCTGTCTTCTTTGATATTCAAAATATGGATTGAGGTCATTTGTGATATTTCACAATCACACATGTATGTTCTGAATTTTGGGGAAAAAAAGGATCAAATGGCCTTGATCTATTTTTAGCAGCAAAAATTCAAACATACAGGTCCACCCATCTGATGGTAAAAGGAACGTGAACTGTGGTGGTCATGAAATAAACTTCCCTAACTTCCGGACTGCTTGTTTTTTTTTTTTTGTTTTTTTTTTTAAGAAAAGGCCTCAACAGAGGTAATATATGATTTTAAGGGGGTAACATAATGACCATTATATAACTGAATTATTATTTCTAGGCCTTGTAAAGTATGGATAACAATGAAAATGTTATTTTATTTACCTAATGTCTTCTTTGGCATTCAAAATAAGGATCGGGGCCATATGTGATATTTCACAATCAAATGCCTGTGACATTTGCTGAAAACAACAGTAAAAATCCAAATTGGCGGCCGAGTCACATGATCTTGGGTGACCTTGCTTTCTTTCTTAGCGACAAAAATCCATTTATCTTGGTCCTTCTCCTTGTCGAAAAATTTTGAATTGCCAACTTTTTTATGATGGGACATGGTCCAAAATGGTCACTGATGTAATTTGTTGAAATAGTGTCCTTTTGTTCAGTACATTGGATATATACAGAATTATGATTCGTGGGGTAATGCTTCTTAGACGATATGTCCATGGGAAAAGGAAGCCACAAACACACATACCTACTTCCCTATTCAGTAAGCAATCACGCGGAGGTTAACTATGCCGCATACCTTCATACTGTAAGATGCCACACGCTCGTGAAACTACTATCATTAATTTATGTCCTTTGTACCTCCTTTGCACTTCACCAAAAACATAAAGATGAAATCCCTAGTTTTAGACCTGATGGTCACCGACCACTGTTTTCAGAAAAAAAAAGCAATGGCATATAAAATATGTTTAGGTGCTTCTGTTGATGGTATTGAAAACACGAAGAGAGGCTTTTATTTATATCGATTCCGCTTAGTTTATCAACAATACTTTTGAGCTCTTACACTCAATGCATTTTACTATGGGAGCTCAAGTCGACACACCATGGTGGGTATTTATTGTATTACCTATTTGTTTATACTGTAGGGAAAATATAACTGCACGCTTTTATGTGCACTTTTTTCACTTTTTTGTAATAGGCTTGCCCAATATCCTAAAGCTAAAATAAAGCCCTGTGTTGTTCAAATTTCCCAATCCATCGCTCAATCATTTTGCAATGTCTCTATACACTAAGAAAGCCTCATTTTGCTAAATGAACTTGGCAACAAATTTGAGATGTATACAAGTACACGGTATCCATTTTTCTGTCGATGCGATCATTTCTTACTCTTATGTGATCGACTGCAGCACCTTAACAGTGTGTTGACCTTTGAGCGTCAACCTTAGCAGCGATTGGTCAATGTAAAAAGGAAACCCTGGTATGCCAAATGTAAGATTAGTGATTTTGATTTAAACTCGGTGATGACTAAAAGAAACTGGATGTCCCGCACTGTGCATGTGTTCAGCAGCTCATGGTTCACAGACATTTCATTTGGTCAGGGATTTTGTTGCGGGATACATCATAACTGTTCTGTATTGTGACAGTCATTACATGGAAATGTAAATCATTTCTACATGTTTTCTGAACATACTCATATTCTAAAAATAGCAAAATAAAAACCCATTGTCCTGTCTCACGATAAAATTATTCACTGCTGTACCCGTCACTATTTTCATGCCCTATATAATCTGTCGATATATGTTTATTAACTTAATGTACAACTTGTTTTGGATAATTATGTTCATTTTGAGATATTCTGCTGAACGTGTGTTCCCTGTAATATGCCCAAATTTGCAAGTATTGCCCCCCCCCCATACAACACGAAAAAAAATGAACCGAATACCTTTAATGTTAGTCAATGGACCGTGTTTACCTTCAGATCTTAATTACATACAACAGGTATCTGCACCAAAATGGCCACTTTGAATGGATATATCTCTAAAATAAATTTTCTGATTTTAATCAAACATACATAAGTCAAGTCAATTAATCCTTGAAGTCAAAACATATCAAGGATTTTGTAAGAAATGATTAGCTCTTTTTGAAATGCATATCAAAATCCAAGACCTCCGCAAATTTATCGTTTAAAATTGGACATTTTGTGTCACCTTCAAAAAACAGATACTTGTACGTTTATGAAAGATCTCTAATACCTTTTGTTGTCGAATTGAGATCATAATAGCACAGGATTGATTACTTTATCTTAATAATTTTGAACAGACATCCAAAATGTCCTTTTGCCCCAGAACGCTTGTGTTTGTATGACAATTTTGATTTTGAGGTCCACCTTTAGCGCAAACAAGTTCGGCAAATCCTTGCAGTTATCTGAGTATACAGGTTTAGTATGTTCGGAATGCATATGCATGTGATATTTTGTCTGCATTTTGAAATCACTTTGCCGGGTTGGAGACTCTAATAAGCCAATCATTATAAATAAACTAAAAGTTATACACTCACTACCATATACATTTATGTATTCGATTAGATAAAACAATGCTAATTGACGTCGCTTTGATGTAACCAGTATTACAGCACTTTTCTGCTGTATGGGTATTTAATATAAATCCATGATGTAAGTAACATTGTTATATTTCACGGACAGTTATGGTAGCTAAGTGTTGGAGAAAGGTAAAGCTTTAAAAACTTAACAGCTGTCATGCTGCCACTAAACGGCATTTTATCTTCTTCTTCTCCTTCTCCTTCTCCTCTTCCTGCTGCTGCTGCTGCTGCTGCTGCTGCTGCTCCTCCTCCTCCTCCTCCTCCTCCTCCTCCTCCTCCTCCTCCTCCTCCTCCTCCTCCTCCCCCCCCCCTTCATAAAATAATCACAATAAGATGTGTATCGTCTTATATTTGGAGCGGCCTGGAGTCGAACATATGACCTCTGGTACATATGATCTGTTCATATATTTCATGTAGTAAACATATACTGAGTAGGCAGAGCCCAGATCCATACACAGATGACTGAAAGATTTTGACCCATGACAGGTTACAGATATCACCTGGCCAACAATCGACAGAATGGCTGATGTCTCCGGTCCAGGTTTGACAAGTGTATGTAAAGAGCCATTTTTGTCATCACAGTGCACTCTTATTCATTTTTTTTTGTTTGCTAACAAAAAAAAAAAATGATAAACAATTTATATGTATTTGGGAAAGCAACGTTCATAACCTGTTATAATCTGTAACAGTTATATACAGGATAGGGCTGGTCAATGTATATCTGAAGGTGGTGAATCAATTACATACATTATAAATGCATCTATCAATATTAAGTTGCAATTTTATCATTGTGATATTCAAACTGAAATCCTAATATAAAATGTATGTGATTTAAACATGGATTCAGGTACACATATATTGTCATTTAATGTAAGGGGATTCAGGGATACAAAAAAGGAGAGAGATTTTTCGTTATTTACATAAACAGGATGCCGGGATCATAGTCATACAAGAGACCCACTGTACAAAAGATATAGAGAATCAGTGGAGAGCAGAGTGGGGCTCTAACATGTTATTTTTTCGTGGTACTAGTGATGCACGAGGTGTGTTACTTATGTTTAAACCAAAGTTTGGTTTGGAAATTCATACAACTTATAGTGATGCATATGGAAGGTATATTATTATAGATGTGACTGTAAGTAATACCAGATTGACTATGGCAAATATTTATGCACCTAACGAAGCTCAGCCAGAATTTTTTGACAATCTAATATGAACTGGGAAAGATGATTTGCTGCATAGCAAATCAGTGTGTGTGTTTTCAAAGCTAATTGGTATGGCACTGTACAACTTTACCATAACACAGGGGTAGAAATTAGAATGGCATCTCTATCTATTATAGCTTTGAAGTTATTCAAGATTTAAAATTTATAATGGTGCCACTTAGCATAATTCAAATTGCTACAACATTTATTTTTAATTCATTAGGTGCGAAATGGTCAACAACCCCCTAGTAGAAGTTGGAATGACATGTCTATCTATTATAGTGTTGAAAATATTCAAGATTGAAAATTTCGAATACTGCTAATTAGCATAATTTAAATTGCTACAACTTTTGTTTTAGATTCATTACAAGTGAAATGGTCAACAACCCCCTGGTAGAAATTGAAATGACCTCTCTATCTATTATAGTGTTGAAGATATTCAAATTTTAAAATTTCAAATGCTGCTCTTTAGCATAATTTAAATGGCTACAACTTTTGCTTTAAATTCATTAGATGCGCAGTGGTCAATAACATCCTAGTAGAAGTTGGAATGACATCTCTATCTATTATACTTTTGAAGATATTCAAGATTTAAAATTTCAAGTGCCCCTAATTTGAATAATTTTAAGCACCTTTATCCATCTGTATAAAAAGGTCAAACTCCTTGTATGGAGGTACAATCATGCCAAGTTTGGAGTTTCTATGCATAATAGTGTCCGAGAAAAGTGTCGGACAAATTTGCTGGTAAAGAAGAAAGAAAGAAAGAAAGAAAGAAAGAAAGAAAGAAAGAAAGAAAGAAAGAAAGAAAGAAAGAAAGAAAGAAAGAAAGAAAGAAAGAAAGAAAGAAAGAAAGAAAGAAAGAAAGAAAGAAAGAAAGAAAGAAAGAAAGAAAGAAAGAAAGAAAGAAAGAAAGAAAGAAAGAAAGAAAGAAAGAAAGAGTTTCAGGAAAAACGGAAAAGTGTGTTTTGACACACACACTTTAATTATTTAGAGTATACCAAATGATAACCGAATCATTGGAGGCGATTTAAAATGAGTATTAAATTTGTAAGAAAAATATCACAGGTTTTATTGGGGGGGGGGGGTTGACTTGTCTTTGTGCCAGTGGATCAAAACCTTATACAACAATGTTACCAGTCAAGTTACAAATAACTGGTGGGCAACAGAACCGTTTAAGATTTCTAGAGGAGTACTCCAAGGTTGCCCCCTTTAGCCACATATCTTTATCGTATGTGCAGAAATTTTAGCCATTAGCATTAACCCAAATCAAACTTACAGGGAATCACCGTAGGAGAAACAGAACTTACCTCAAAATTAGTCAATATGCAGATGACACCTGTTTGACAATCATGGCGACAAAAGAGAGCTTTACAGAAGTAATCCGTGTATTTGAACTTTTTGAACTATATTCAGATCTAAAAGTCATTATGATAAAACAGATATAATGCCCATTGGAAATATTCAGGGACAAAATTTTAAAATAGATATAGGTAAAAATATGAAATGGAATAATGGTCCTGTGGCTTTACTGGGAGTCAGAATAAGCCATGATGAAAATACATTAATACGTCAAAATTATAAACCCCTGATACAAAAAGTAAAAACACAACTCCACTTATGGTGCCAGAGGTATACATCTCTGTATGGTAAAATTACAGTCATATAAACCTTTGCATTTTCTCAGCTCATTTATATTATGCCTGTTTTGCAAAGTCAACATAAAATCCGATTTTTGAACGAAGCAGGGTAAAAAGACTCTTTTTAAACTCATATAAAAAAACATATTATATGAATTTGTATGGAATGGGTCGAATCAGGATAAAATTAAAAGAAAGAGAGGACTCATATTTTAACACATGACTTGGCATTAGAATTATGTTGGGTGAAAAGGTTGGTTCAGCCAAGAAAATGAAAAAGTTCATACCTGTGCAAACCCCTGGAACGGGTGATAATTAATGCATTGACTCGGGACCTGGATACCCGAGACCCCCCCCCCCCCGTCAAAATGCCAAAAAGTCGTGTCCCGAATCCAATTTTTAATACCAGACTACTTTCGATATTAGTAAACAATATCTGTGTATCATTTCAGTAAGAGTTTTTGCCGCGGATACCCGGATATTAAACATAATTTGTTTGCAGGTCCCGGGACCTGACTTTTTCCCCTAAGTCAATGCACTAGTGATAATATATGGAAGTGTAATATAGAAAAAAAGTGTAGATTTTGTATTTGATAAAGTTCACAGTACTTTCTGCAAATCAAAATACGGTGTGATTTTCACTTTTCCTATCTTAATACTGGTGGGAGAGTTACGCAATTTATGTGGTACAACTCTTGATAAAGATTGAAGGTAAACCATTTTTCTTGAAGAAATGTTATGAAAGTGGTGTTCAGACAATAGAAGATTTGCTAAAGGAAGATGGAAGTGTAAAACCTTTTTTTTCCAAGGTATATTACAAGCTATATTAAATGACTGGAAACAGCAAACTTAATACCGGAGGTTATCAACAAAGTGAGAATTCCAAGTATTTGATTGAGAATTTTTTGAAAAAGAAACATTGTCCATAATGTTTTATTCGAATTTGTTAGGAAAAGTACCAAGACCGGAAATCGTATACAAAAAGATGGATGGAAGATCTAAGGGTTAATCTTGAGGATGAGTATGTACAGAAATGTTTTTCGCAGATTTATAAATGTTCTATATCATCAAATATAAGAGTCTTTAGTAAACGTTTTTACGGCGAATTCCAGTTACGTTTATAACAGAATCTGTAAAATGGGTATAAAGGAGAGTCCACTCTGTACATTTTGTGATGAAGTTAGTGAGCATATTGTCCATTTTTCCTATGATTGCGAAGTGCAGAGGAAATTTTGGGATAAAGCCGTCAACTGGTTGTCAAAAGTATCGGAAACTAATGTAAATTTACTAAGAACTGAAATTTTGCTTGGCTTAGAATTAATGTAAATTTATCAAGAACTGAAATTTTGCAAGGCTTAGAATTTGAAAATGAAAATATCTGGTCTCTGTGCTGTATAGTAGGGAAAATGTATTTATTCAAATTTCACAAGGTGAACAGTAAACTATATATAGGAATTTTTAAAAACAAAATGGAAGATACCGAACATATTGAATTTTTGATAGCTAGAAACAATGATGAATGAATTATTCACAGAAAATGGATGGTGGTCGGTTTGGGGCGAGAGAAAAAAACACTAATGTAAGTTCAGTACTATGGTTTAATTTTTAATTATTGACCTAGAGTGTGAACTGTATCAAAGCAGATTCAGATAATTAAAAATTACGAAAAGCACAAAATCAATATATTTGTGAACGGTATATAATTCTGTTGGCAATAAAAGAAAAAGAAAAAAAAAGTGTACAATGCCGATCTGGCTCCTTTCACCACCCCCACCCCCAGCCCCCCATATATATATATATATATATATATATATATATATATATATATATATATATATATATATATATATATATATATATATATATATATATATATATATATATATATATATATATACATACATATATATATGTGTGTATATATATATATATATATATATATATATATATATATATATATATATATATATATATATATATATATATAGTAGCATGGATTTTTTTTGTCGATACAAAGAATATCAACGTGCACTGGGTGCCTTGTATCCAGAACGACCGAACGAAGCAAACGAGTTCTGCTATATGGCATCTAGTGCGAGTTGATACTCTTCGTATCGACAAAACGCCGTGCTATGATCTGTTTATCTCATGTTTGCTGAGGCCTATTTTAATAGATTGTGCCGCACCAGATGCCAAATGTTCCAGTAGAAATTTAGCAGTCTCGACAGCAGACGACGCCATCGTTACCCGTGCCGGGAAGTAACTTAGCCCATAATAGTTTATCGTATATCGGTACTTCCGGTTATCATACTCAGTCAAACAGTAGGCCTGTTATAGCATTAGATATTTACCTCACGTTTGGGTCGATTTTAGTGCTATAAAGCATGTGCATAAAAATCTTATAGGTCATACCACTATTGGCATTATGATAAAGTCATTAGAAAGTGCCATTGTATACCTACTGTTCGGCAGAGAATCTATAACCGGAAGTACCGATATACGATATACTATTATGGGCTAAGCTACTTCCCGGGTAACGATGGCGCCGTCTGCTGTCAGCGAGACTGCTGAGTCTCTGCTGGAACATTTGGCATCTGGTGCGACAAAACTTATTGAAGTTGGCCTTAACAATAATGATCGTTTCAAACATGAGATAAAAAGATCATAGAATGATTTGTTGTCGTTACGAAGAATGTCAACTCGTACTCGGTTCCATAGAGCAGACCTCGTTCGCTTCGCTCACTCGTTCCGCAAATATGGCACCCAGTGCCCGTTGATATCTTCGTATCGACAACAAACCATCCTTCAATATATATATGGGCACTTTAAGAGTTCCATTCACCAGTATTGCCTCTTGCATAAGAGAATTCTACTTTTTCATGAATGTTTTTTTGCACGTGGCAAATGCCAAAGTATTTTTTTATCTGATTTATAAATCTACTTTATTTTTAACATGCAATGCTGGCACTACTCGACTATCTATCATATATTGGTGGAAGCAGTAAGAGAAAATACAGAACCTGCTGATAGGAGTTTTTTTAATTTTAACACAACTACATCAAACGTCACTGCATTGACATTGACATTGGGTTTAGAGACCTTAGGTTGACAGGGAAATACAAACAAATGGGTGCATTGAGGACAGGTAGAACATATTGAATACATTAACATGATCTGAATAAGTCAGTATTAAGCCATGTGCTTTCATCTAAAACAAGTAACTAGCTAAACTAAGTATCAGTTGCTTCACGGCCAAGGCATGAATTATTCGAAGTGCTTTTAGTGCCATACTTAATTCTGAGTTACAGACTGGATAAAACATCGCCTGTTAGAGTAGAAACGGGTGAAGTTTTGTTGAAGCCACGAATGGTATCAGCGTATAATTTGTTTTTTCGAGATCCAAAATCGTAAAGTCCGGATGCGGTTTTTTCAATCATAAAATTTCACTAAAAGGTCCGAATATCATCCCATTAACAGAAAATAGTTAACAGAAAATGCACCCATGAATTATCTTGAAGAACAGGGTAAAATTCTTGCATTATACTCACTAAAATAACCAAGATGAACTTAGATGTCACTGGTAACATGCCAAATCCATCACAAGCAACAACATGACCATGTTCTAAAAATACCCGTTGTTCCTGTTGTGGCATTGGTATATTTTTTCAGGCTATGTGTGTGTGGTTTTTTTTTTTTTTTTTTAATTTATGGTCACGTGTCGTCAATACATATAGTACAATTTCAGACTTAAAATAGGTGCACTTATGGCACAAAGCAACTGCTAACAGATTGCTGTAGCAGCTATATTAATTCATATTTGTCTTAGAGCCAGCATTCTTTGGCAAATATCGCCCGACCGAAAATCAGAAACACACATATCCAATTAGCAACATCCCAATTATTAAAAAAGAGAATCGTTCAGTGCGGTGGGTATGTTTGAATGCTGTGATCAACAAAGTTGACTGCATATGGGCCAGAACAAAGTACTGTGCACAGCATCATGTTACACGTTTGTCATACTTTCTTTAGCAGCTATGTTTATACTAACACTTTTGGTATATAAACTGTGGCAGTTAACACCTTTGCTTATATGTATATGTACTGTAGCAGCCATGTTTGTGTTAACACATTCGTCTAACGTACTGTGACAACCATGCTTATGCTAACAATTTTGTTAGCACAGCTGACTTGTCACTCAGATGAACATATAGGATAGGCCTTCATCCGTCGTCCGCCCGCAATTAACATTTTTGACTTCTTCTCCAAAACCGTTGGCCAGATTCACTTCAAACTTGGTGGGGATGTACCTTGGGTGGGTTTCTACCAAGTTTGTACAAATGGTCACGGTCCAGTGATTTTTTTTATATATATATTTTATGATTTTTTGGTTCATTTTTTGGCCAAGTCTGAAAATATTCATTTCATGATTGGATTCGCTTGTATCATGAACTTTGTTGTACAATATTATGGTACCAATGATAAACAGATGTCACCTGGAAATATTTGAATGCATGCTCTCACATACCTGTCAGGTCTTTCCACCTTTCTTAGTATATAGTTTTGAATTTGTTGCAAGAAATTTGGTTTTCTGAATTATTTGCATAAAATTTACCTGGCCCGGGGGCGGGGGATATGCTATCACCAGCATCTGTGTATGAATCCGGTCGTCTGTCCGTCTGTGTGTCCCTTCTTGCGCGCGATTTCAAAAGATATGTAAACTTGATATGGTTGAAGAATATTTGTGCCTCAGCAGAATTACTGTTCATGAGTATGTGAGTGTGAATTTACCCTGTACACTGCATGAAACAAAAGGTTTGTGCTCAGCATACTCTCACAAGAATGCATTGATCATATATTATATATTCCCTTTTGTGGGCGGCCGAGGGGTTTTAAGGCGTTAGCCGTTATGTTTTATTCGGGTACTTATCAGGCAAGGCGTACATTCGCATTGATTACCATGCGTGTGAATGGGAATCGCTGTGGCATTTCACATTTTCAACTTCTTCTCCAAAACCGTTGGCCAGACTGACTTCAAACTTTCAGGAAATGTACCATGGGTGGAACTCGACCAGGTTTGTTCAAATAGCCACGCTCCATGATTGATTTTTGGATTTCCATGAATTTAATGGTTCATTTGTTGGGAATATCTTCGTCTCTGAAAATGCTTGGCCAGTTGCTTCGAAATTGTGTAGCAATACTTCTGGGTACCCCTAGACCTTAACGTGTTCAACAGGTGGCGCTGACTTTTTTTTTCTAATTTTTGTGTTTTCGGTTTTTTCGACTTCATCTCCAAAACTGTGACTCAGATTTTGCTGAAGCTTGGTGTTAATGTTCCTTGTAGAAGGGTCATACAAATATATCCACTAGGTGGCATTGAAGTGGATCACTGATTTTAACGATTTTTTAATTTGGGTACTTATCGGTCAATGCATGCATTTTATTGATAACTACATAAGTTAATGGTGAATGCAATAGCAATTCAGTTTTTTACTTCTCCAAACCGTTAACAGGATTCACTTCAAACCTGGTGGGGAATTACCTTGGTTGTGTCTCTTCCAAGTATGTTCAATAGGTTAAGGCCTAGTGAATTTTAGGTTTTCTATGAATTTCTTTGTTCGTTATTGGCATCAATGTGGATGCAATGATAATTTACATTTTCGGCTTCTCCAAAACCGTGAGCCAGATTCACTTCAAACTTGGTGGGGATGTATCTTGGGTGAGTATCTATCAAGTTCGTTCAAATGGTTACGGTCCGGTGATTTCTGGATTTTTTTTTCATTAGTTGAATTAATGTTTTTGACAAAATCAAATAAAATCTTCTCCAAAAGCACTTTGCGAATTGCTTCGAAATCGCATAAGGACACGGATGTTTATAAGGCAAACCTTACATGGTACATCAGTGACCTTGACCTCATTCTCAAGGTCACAGGTTTATTTACATGAAATTTACTGTTGGTGTCATAATTTAACCTGTGACTTTAATATTGGACATGGTGGTGGTGGTCCTGTATGCGGGACCATGATTGCCCAGTACATGAATGACCTTGACATTATTTCCAAGGTTCCATGGTCACTTTTCTGAATTTTATTGTTCACCACTATAGCTTGAGAACCCTTTGAGCTATGACCTTGATGTTGTTCATGGTGGTGGTCCTCTGATAAGGCAAGACTTGCACAGTATATGCACGACATTGACTTCATTCTCAAGGTCACAGTGCCACTAGTGTGATGAATATCTTAAGTCAGCTGAGCACGAGCTGTTTACACTCTTGCCCTCTTGTATATACTGTAGCAGCTGTGTTTGTGTTAACGCTTTCGGTATGTAAACTGCATGTGACAGAACCGTAAATTTTTAAAAATTTTCTTGTGCATGTTGTAGGCGCCATGTTTCTGTTAGCACTCGTTCTACATACTGTGACAGGTATGTTTAAGTTCACACTTTTCTTGTGCATAGGGTGCCAGTCTGTGGCAGCAATGTTTCCAAACACTGATTACTTTCCAGATTATTTCAATTAAGATTGGGTAACTCCCAAGCCCACTTAACACGGCAAAGTTGGTTGCTTTTCGATGGACTACCAATATATACTTACAGACTTTAATATGGATACTTTCGAGATTAGGCTGGTCACAAAGTGTCACCAAGTTTTTCCCTTCAGGTTCAAGCCCTTTCATGAGAGAAATACCCCCACGTTTCACTCCGGTAAGTCAGAATAAGCATAATCAGGGATTAAGTAACTTCAACAAGAGTCTAACATTGTCAATGACCGGGAACTGTTTAAGTTTGAATAACGCTTTGTTTGCCACGTCCTTCAACTTGTTAATCGCAAGTGGGAAAGTTCCAGATGCTGTCAATTCAATGCCAAGGTATCGGTTATTGTTTCGACAGTTGCCACCTTTCCTTTTATAGTATTCCTCGAGGTTATCGAGGGAATGTTACAAACCAAGTGTGGTTTCTGACATTAAACATAGATCATGCAGCATATAGCAGACAATTCATTCTCATGCCAAACAATTTTACAGGGTCACAATGTTCATCACGAATTTCAGGCATATCTGCAACAAATAGATTGAATAGAATAGAATTCTAGACACACCCTTGTTCTACGCCAATATTTGATATGAATGAACCAGTACATACATTGGCACTCTTTACACGATACTTCATATCATCATACATTGAGGACCGTACTTTGAGGCTATAACAGATAGGAAGTTTGCACGGACATCATTGAGCAGTAATATGTATATCAAGGATTGTCTCCAGACACAGTCGAAAGCACATTGAAAGTCTACCAAACAAACATTGAGATAGTTCCTTGATGCCTGCTTTATATATTTAATTATCAGATTTTTCAGTGCCAAAATATGATGGGCAGTTCAGCTTTTCCTTTTAAGCCAATCTGGTGTTTAGGAATAATGTCATCGGATTCAAAATAATTATACAGTCTAGAATTAAGAATGATGCAGAGCAATTTACAGAAGTGACTAGTGAGGGCTATGTCCTCACAATTTTCAGGCTTGCAGGTGGCTCCTTTTTTATGCACTGGGGTGAGAATGTCTTCCCGCCGTGAATCAGGCAATACTCAATTACTCAATACTTTGTTGAACACCTCATGGAGCAAGGCTGGCAATATGTTAAACCCACTTTGAAACATCTCATTTAGCACCCCATCTACACCAGGGGCCGTATTCACAAAGAGTTTAATCTGATCCTGAATTTAATCCTAAAATGCAAATGTGCCTTTTGGACCTTGAACTACTGAATCGTTGGCCTAATGTTTGATCTAAACTTGCAGGATTAATTTATCTATGTTCTCCCCGCTAATATGAACCTTGGAATTAAAGTGTCCATTTTATTAAATCAATCCTGATTTAATCCGGATTTTAATCCTGTATCAAAAGATTAAATACTGGATCATACTAAGATTGATTTAATAAAATGAACCTGTAAATCCTTAAGTTCATACTATAGCCAAGAGCAATATTGGCTAATACTTGAGGTTTTGATCAAACATTGAGCTAAAAATTAAGTCATTTGTGGCAAAAACACATTATTTTAATTTTCGGATTCAAGTTAGGATCACATCAAATTCTTTGTGAATACAGCCACTGGGGATTTACCCCCTTTAAACCTTGCACTGCCAACTGGACTTCTTTCAAACTGATTTTTTAATTAAGTTCATAAAAGATTTTGCTTTTATTCTGAGAGTTAAAGGTATTAATTGCCTCGTCATGGTGCAGATTTATAGTGTTGAATAAACTCTTGAAATATGAGGTCTAACCAGAAGGACCGATCGGGTTACTATTTTTAAATTTGGAGGCATTATGTAATTGATCATACAGGTCCCAAAATACTGATAGATTAGTTTCTTCCAAGTTTTTCAACTGGAGTATTATGTCGGCTTGAAATATGCGCTTTTTATAATTTAGCAGTTTCGTATACCTCTTCCGCTTGTGCCTGTAGTTTCGTAGCAAATTGACATTAAGCGATTGACTATGCCGATTAATGTTAATGTTTTCCAAGCCCTTGTAGAGCTCCTGACAATCCGTGTCATACTATTTTTTCTTTTTGCTT
This sequence comes from Hermodice carunculata, assembly GCA_964020975.1. Lineage (NCBI taxonomy): Eukaryota > Metazoa > Annelida > Polychaeta > Eunicida > Amphinomidae > Hermodice > Hermodice carunculata. The sequence goes on along the minus strand of CAXHWN010001080.1, from coordinate 81,302 downwards.
TTAACACATTTCTTCTTTTTGCTACGCCCAATATATATGCTTTTAATATTTGCAGTTTCATCGGCTGAGATTATACAAATGCTAACCTCTAACACCATCTCTGCTGCATCATGCTAACCATTCTTTATCTTTTCCAGAATGTCATGCATTTTTGTTTGAATCTTGTTGATAAAAGGGCAGTTCTGTACTTAAAGTCATCACCATTTCGCCATGTAAATTCTTAAAATTGTTTAGTACAGACACCGTCTATGCTTGGTTCATAATAACCAGTAATAATACATGTTGAGATCATGCAATGAATAGAGAAAAATGGATGGTTTATGCACATGGAAATACTTTATCTTGTTCAGTAAGACCTGACCAGCCAACACATAATCAATAACGCCGGGTACACCCGTATGACTAAAACAGGTTGAGTATCCTAAATGGTCCCCAAATAACCTACCATTGAGAATGCAGAGTAAAAGATCCTCTGAGATTGATATGCCATAAGCATGCATGCATAGGACCACAACCTATTTCAGGAGATCTAAAAATCTCTAAAATGGCTCTTTGATTTTGCCGATTTTTTTTTCATAAAGAGGCGCTTCAGTTTGAAGCATCATGCGCCAAATTTGGCTTATAACGCTCATAGTTTGCTAATTCGTACAAGATCTCGTTACCTGCATGAGTTCAAACCATAATATAACTCTTTAGCCGAGTCCACGGCGTTCCTGTAGTTTACGCACAAAATTATGCGCCTGTGCTAAAATCCTTCAAGATTACCTTGCTCACATGATCAACTGATTTTAACGAACATGCATCCCGTGTATACTACGAACAGACAAGTCAGATGTATGCCTAAATATTTATTCCATTTCAATGGCATAAAAGGGTAATAGGAATTCATGATACGCAAAAAAATAGGTCCACCGATAGCTGGCGAAAAATCAACTTTATGTTCGTAAACTGCAGGGGATCATGAACCAGTAACTACGCTGACAAGTGCAGGTGTGTTAAACTTTTAGGCACGCAATGAATACAGGGCCTCATGTGACAGGTTATTAAAAATAAGGGAGCACAGAAACTTTTATCTATTTCTTGTCATATGAAGGGAATAAATATGGCTGATTATCTGTGGCTTTAGAAAGAGTGTCACTTCAACATTTGTCCCTTGAACCAGGAATACTGTTGGGCTATTATTCCATTGTGGTTTGCCTCGGAATTGTAACCATGGAGGTAAGCATCAACAAATGCAAGAGTAGCTTAAAGTTTATTGGCTTTGACCCCATTTTCTATTTAAAAATATTACTGTCATTGACGTAACCTTTGTGCAAAATGACAGGCACAGTGTTAACGAAACTTTTAAATGTCAGACAAGCCAGCGAATATAGCCAATTTAGCGTGTAGCTCTATCATGTTTGATTTACTGGTCCAAGACTAGGAACGCCCAGTCCGCTTTCATCTTACACGGTGTTTGTGAAATGAAGACTGAGTCATAGTATCATGAGTATTACGTCACAACCTTTTGCGCTTCATAGCTTCTGTGTTACGTGAATGCCATACACCAGATGACCAATGAGTGATGATATCTGACGTCTTAACCACAGCATCCGTTGTTGTTTGCTCCAGAAACTAGTTCAGAATCATGTTAACTTCAAAGTTATGAATTATGTTTCATCAAGGTTACCGTAACCCTGAACATTGAATTCCTTATCATTATTTCAGCAAGGTTTGCGGCAAGTATCTAGAATGTACATCAGCAAATATACTTTGCATTGGTATCGACCAGAGCACGCAAGTGAACTGTGATAATTTCAAAAGGTGCAAATCTTTGAAGTCTTTTGTATGTACGCTGTAATTCTTGTAGCAAGGTAACGAGGTCTTATCTAATTTGTTATGCTACAATGTGTAATATATCGAAGCATTAGCTCAAACAGGTCTTATATGCATGGTAACTTCTAATGGTTGATTACATTTACGCACGAAATACCTAGATGGGAGGGTAAACGTTAATTATGAACGAAGTCTAACCATTGAAAAGCAATCAAGGCAAGGGTCAGAGATAATGTTCCACTGGTGTATCTCTCCAGTTAGATTAAACATGCAGGTGTCTAATATCAAGCACTGCCGTTGAATCAAATCATATTTCGGGATATCATCAAGTAGCGGATGATTAGGAAACAAATGGATCCCCAATAGCAGCATGAGGTGATTAATCTGCCTTTTTGCAATAACAATGTCTCACTCCAACAAGACAGTGATATAGGCAAATGCGTTACCGGATTTGTGCCATGTACGGTAGCTTGTGGAGTAAGGATGTAGCCATGCCCGGCTCCAACCCGCAAGCGGGTCGCACTTGGCATACCTATGGGCACTAGAGTTGTCCACAGTAGCCGCGGTACCAGGATGCAGAGGTCTCGATATTCCCTTTGAGCATTTTCAGGTACGAGACCTACTGTCCAGGGGTCACGCCTGGCGAGATGGCAAATCCCCGATAAACACCAACCACCGAATCGTGGCCAAGTCACTATGGCAACAACATTTTTATATAACACTGTATGGCTGATTCATTGAATTTTCCAGCAACAGGATTATACAGACCATAAAACTTGACTAAGTGCCATACAAGAACAGGGGACTAGGTCTGTGCCAACTACTGTATCACTGCTACCCTTACAGCCAATGCTTGTCACCCGCTACGTTTGCCGGGACATAAAGTGGAGTTCTATTTTGTACCGGAAATACCCAGACATGATCTTAAGCAAATGGTTTCCCTTTTTGTTAAGCACGGCCATGGAAGCAGGACTCATTTGCGGAGAAAATTACACTGTCTGGCTTTGGTTGCCTTTTCGAGAATATTAACTTGAACTTGCTGTTGATTGCATACCATAGCACCAGTGCCGTAGCAAGCGCCCAATTGATAAATTCCATGATCGGAAAATCGAAGTCAAAACGCGCATGTGGCTATCTAAGTCATGTTTTAGCCTTATACGTTTTATCCAAAAGGTTTTCTCTGTTTGCATCATGGGCAGACAAAGTTTCGTGATTCTTTTTAAACTCCACTGGATCACAGAATGTATTGAACTTAGTCTGTTCGGCAGGCAACGTTTATATATTATGAACAAGTTATTGGGCTATCGTGAAGCGTATGTATCCATAAAATAACAGCAATCCTCTGTTTATATTTATACCCTATGTTCTCCATTATTTTATGGATTATACAGGGCATAAGGTTTTTAATTATCTCAGAAGTAGAACAATGTCATGAGCCAATCACCGACTTGTACCTGTTTCCTTTCTCTAGGTATGCGTGATTGATACTTTCACGGTCCACAAAGAGAGACAATTGCAAATGTCGTCTACGTGTTCTTTTTTCTCTAATGTTCATTCTTGCATTGATTTTCACCAAAAATTCAGAAAAAAGAAAGGAAGCCCAGCAGATAAATATAAACCTAGGCAAAAATCGTATCCGGCGCTATGCCCGCCCGTGGTGCATAACGACGGCCTAGTAAAATTCCCGAGACATGATCAGGATAGACTTAAGGACTAAATCCAACTTACCCAAGGCGGGGGGGGGGGGGGGGGGGGGAGGAAATTTAACATATCATTGATAGAGATTATGTGACCTGCAAATTATTTCAATCGTGTTGTATTGTTGAATTCTCAAACTCGATAACTGTCAGTCGGAAATATTATGCAAGACCTGCATCCACGTAGATCATCTATTTTTTGTATCGTTACAAGGAGAATGTTTGAGTTAGTGGTGATAATATGGTCTTGTGAGTACATGAGCAAAGGAATACATATTTCATCACGCACACAGTCATACTGATTCGTGGAAAGCCTTGTTTTAATTATTAAACAAAAAGGGCATAGTGTTAGTCAATGAAACATCGCCATGGAAAGGGCTGATACCTGTAGGAGCACGTGTAGACAAATGTTTAATGGTAGTGTATACGGATAAAAAGCAATATATGTATCATTATATTTTATGGTAGCTTCCTGAAAATCACGCGACCATATAGTTCTTGCATCATGCAAGAAAGGTAATTTAGCTATAAACGAAACATTGACTGTTTTTTTCTAATTTATGTACTCTTTGGTTGTTGTGTTTGTAGAAATATTTGTTTAATATCCGCAGTCGTTGGAAATGCGTGGAGTTAGGCTGATTGCCATAATGAAACGATCTCGACTTACTTTCAGCTGCAGAATTCTGCAGCAGGATTTGCGTGCACCTGACTACAACGCGAAAATGGATAATGTTCTCGCTACGGTCCTTTGAGCACCTTCTGATATGTTGGTGGCATGACAATGTACCATTTGATGGCATCGAAGGAAAGTGAACGATGGCACGCTTGTAAACTAATCACATCTTCCTCCATCGGATATTTATTCCTTCTGGAGTCTAAGGTGCAAGATCGTTGATGTTATGAATCATTGACATTTAACTCTAAATAAATAAATAAATAAATAAATAAATAAATAAATAAATGAATAAATGAATAAATGAATGAATGAATGAATGAATGAATGAATGAATGAATGAATGAATTAATTAATGAATGAATAAATTAATAAATAAATGAGTGAACAAACCAACGAACGAACAAATGAATAAACAAACAAACAAATAAGTAAATAAATAAATAAACAAACACACAAATAAATAAATAAATACACAAACACACACACAAACAAACAAATAAATAAATGAATAAATAAATAAATACATAAATAAATAAATAAAGCAAAAGGAAACCGATTTAACAGAAGTTATCGCTTCAGATGAACTCTTTAAGCGCTAAGTTTTAACTGCGTTAGCAGCTTTCTGCGGCGCAAATTGCGCCTAAAGCAGCGGAGCCCACATACAAAATGCCATTTCAGGGACATTTGAGTGAGAACATCAGAGACAGATCATATTTAACAAAGAGTATACAAGAAAATACTCAGTTTCAGTACGAGATAAACACCATAAACTGGTCAAAATTCCAGCTAATTTGAGGGACAGTTGGCATCTCTGACAAAGCGTGTCGAGGAAATCTGTTCACCTGGATCAGTCTAAGTGTCTCTGCTATTGTAGGCACGCCGGCATTTTAATGTAAAGTCAGTTTATAAATAATATGAATCTAGTGTGGTATGTCAACTCGGAGAATATCGACTTTTAAAGAAATTCGCAATCAAAGAATTAAGGAATGGGCACGTGAGTTATATTGTACTTCCTAAAGACATATAACCTGACACACATGCAGACAAAAAACCAAATTCAACGTTGTTTCATGAAGATCTCGCGAAAACATCAAACTACTGCATAAGCCACGATTTTTTTTGGGGGGGGGGGGTGCGATGAATTGTCAGAGTACTCTCCTGCTTTTGAAGATTTCGAAATGGAAAATTGAATGCAATAGTAACAATAGTTTGCAACAAGAAATTTGACGCTGTCTTAATATTATTCCGGCGGCAGTTGGCCATCTCAACATGCTTTAGATAGACGTTTGGCCAATCTATCAACCAGGCCTCTCAGATCACATGCTCGGTATGAAAGTTCATTGCACCTTTTCATTGCTATGTTTCACTAACCCCCTAGCTTCTCAGGGTGTGTGTAGTGCGCATGTTCCCTTTTAAGGTGGCACAAACAAAGCTAGGCACTTAGAGGAGTGCTGTCTTCAACCCGCTCTCCTGTTTTAGTTTTTATTTTTAGAGCCATAACTCTATATAAATTCTTGTTGCTTGGGATCTTTACATTATGTATACATCAAGAAAAAAATTTTTAAATTCTTTTTTTGGGGCGAAAAATTGACATTTTACAAAAGCGTTCGATTCGGAGATTTTTCTCGGGATTCTCGAGAAATACAGTACTTAAAAACTCAAAACTTTGCAAAATGAAACTTTGTAGTCATGTCCAGGTTCAGTTCCTTCACTTTTTCCATTAACGCAATAGATAAATTGTAATCGAATATTAATTATGATGCTCGTGAAGATGAACACTTCTTCATGTTTAGAGGGCATAAAACTGCTTTAAAATATTCCAAAATGCAAGAAACCAGCCCTGTTTCATTTTGCAATTTTTTTAGTTTTTAAGTACTATATTTTTCGAGAATCCCGAGAAAAATCTCCAAATCGGATCCTTTCGTGAAATGTCCGTTTTTCGCGCCCCCAAAAAATGATTTAAAAATTTTTCTTGGTGTATATATAATCTAAAGATCCTAAGCAACAAGAATATACATATAGTTTTATGGATCTATATATAAAAACCAAAACAGGAGAGCGGGTTGAAGACAGCACTCCTCTAAGTGCCTAGCTTTGTTTGTGCCACCTTAAAGACATCTTAATGCTACAGCTGTTAGAATTCCATTTCGTATGTTTTTCTTTTGATTATATCTGTGTGAAAACAGACATTCCGTGTTCTCAAAATTAATTTCCTTTCTTTCCACCTGAGTTTTGTCCGGAGCTTTTGTCGGAGACCTTTTTAACTTGAAATTCAAACGTCTGCATGATCATAGTCCTGTCATTGGAATTGATCTTCGATTTGGATTTTTTTCTCAAAATTGTGCCAATTACGGGAAATTTAAGTATCAAATCTTCCAGATCTTCAAAACATTCTCTAGACACACGAGCAATTTCCAGTTCAATTGTGAGTTTTTGCCATAGGCAAATCTAAAGGCATGCAAAAAACTTTTAATTAATTTTCTATTTATGCTAAAATTTATTGGATATCTCCCACGATACATATCTTCCCATCACAATTCCATAAGCTTAAGGTATATAAACAGAGTCAGTTCAAAGAAGCATTGTACCTAGGACTATTTCAGGTAGCCCTTACCCCCAAGAGAACATCAGACCTCTGCAGTGCGTGATTCTCCAATCAAAAATAGTAGCAGTGCGGAGTTGTTTAGACCCCTTGAAGCATAACAGCTTTCCTGTCTACAAGGACTGTTTGGACAACTTATGCTGAGTTAGTTAGACCCCTCGAAGCATAACAGCCTTCCTGTCTACAAGGACTGTTTGGACAACTTATGCTGAGTTAGACCCCTCGAAGCATAACAGCCTTCCTGTCTACAAGGACTGTTTGGACAACTTATGCTGAGTTAGTTAGACCCCTCGAAGCATAACAGCTTTCCTGTCTACAAGGACTGTGTGGACAGCTTTGTAGATAAATACCTACAGGTGTAGAGTGTGAACCAATTTGTTTGTAGATTAGTGTCATCTTATTGATTGCCCACGTGTGCATTTAGAAATTTTGGTGTATTTTCTTTTTGTATCCAGTGATATGGGACCTTTTTGTAACACTCTGGTGACAGCATTTTGTTTTCTCAAAATTAATTCTTTCTGCAAACCTTTTATCCGGATGTTTTATCAGAGACGGCAATTTGCTAAAACAAAAACGGTGCAACACCATAGCTGTTTTATCAAAATTAATCTTCTGACTTGCAATAATTAACGTTTTCAAAACTATGCAAATTACAGGCAATGAAATTTTTTTCTCTTCAATTCTTCAAAACTAGTCTAGGTAGACAAGCCATTCCCAGTTCAATGTATGGGTTTGTGCTGTAGGCAAATCCAATGGCATACACTGTAATTCAATAAATTTAGCATAAATTGAGATTCGTTAACTTGTTTGTGTGCCATTGGTTTATAATTAAACCAATGGCATACAAACAAGTTAATGAATCTCAATTTATGCTGAATTTACTGAATTTCCCCCAAAACACACATCTCCCATCACAATGCTGCTATCTTTATCTTACCATATTTAAATAACGTTAAGTCGGGGAAGCAATTTGCCCGGGACCATCTGTGGCAGCCCTCAATCTCAAGACGCCACTAGACCTCTGCAATGTGTAGTCCTCCAATAGTGCCAGTGCCGAGTTGTCTAGATCCATCCAAGCATAGCAGTATCCCCGTCCACAAGGCATGATTTTACAACTTGGTGAATTTCATAGCCACAGAATTAGAATGTGAAACAATTAGTTTGTAGATTAGCGTCATCTCAGTGATTTGTTCAAGCCTGCAGCTGGAGACTTTGGTGGTTTTTGCTTCTTGCAACCAGTCACAAGGGTCTTGTTCTTAACAGGTACTCTAGCGACAGCATCTGATTATGTCTGTGTGCCAACAAATACATTCTGCTTTCTCAAAATTCCTTCTTTGTACGTTTCCTTCAGCCTATATTTTTCTGAATGTTTTCTGGGAGACCCTGACAGCACACATAATGCCAAAGTGGGTTTGTATGCCGACGTCCTCCTGTTTTTATCAAACAATTTAACATTGAAGATATAGGTCCCTGGAGGCCTCGCTACAAGTAGACTTGACCATGACTAGCCGATGGCTTACCTCAAACAAAATTACTGGTAAAGTAGCAAAATGCAAATGGATGTTGTTTGGCACTTAAACTAGACTAAAACGTGTCTATGAGCTACACATATCATTAGAAAACTCTGACCTTGGGAGACTGGATACCTATAAATACCTTGGGATTACTCTAGATCACACACTGTCATAGAGCAACTACATAGAAGCACTGTGCACGGAAATATCCCAGTGTCTTGGTGTTCTTACCTGAGCAAGGCCCTGCTTGACCAAGGATATTGCCACGATGTTGTAACACGCCATTATACTACCTCTTTTTGATTAATTAAATTAAACCTTGCGCATGGCCATAGCCCTGTTATTAAAATTATTTCTTTGATTTAGAACATTTTAAAGTTATGTAAATTACAGGGAATCTATAGCTTCGAAACTATTCTAAATAGATGCCAAATCAAATGGCATTCTAAAAAGTTGAAGAACTTCGATTTATGTTAAATCTACATGAACATGCCCACAATACACATTCCCATAAGCCCCCGTGCAAAAATCACGGGTCCTAGGTCCTTGCTGTTATGCAACCATTTTGCATGCATTATAAATTAAAGGCCCACCCACCTCGTTTAGGATCGTCCGAAAAGCCTTGTACTTTAATACGCCTTTGGGGAAAAGATTTTCGCCCCTTGCATCTGCTTAACGACCCCATGTCCCAGCTCATTTACACAAATCATCGCAAACACGTTGGGCCATTTACTACTTTTAATCCGACAAAAGTTTCCTGATTCACATTTGTGCACAACCTGTTCTGGAGAGACCCCGAAAACTGGGACAGTGTGATTTTCGGACAATCCTAAACGATGTGGAAGGGCCTTTAGCTTGCACTACCAGAATCTGTCTTCTAGACAACTTGCTATTCGCAGTGCAGTTTCTCTTGTTTGAAACGCTCAGGTGTTACTGACTGCGAATAACAAAAGCCACCAACTACTGTGTAACAAAATATAACGTTCTCAATAAGATACAGAAAATATCTTATTCTTTATGTTGTTGACAGATCCCTAGGGCCTAAATTACTGAGTGGCCTAATCACAAAACTGCTAGCTTCGTGTCTATAGTGGGAAATAGCCCTGTACTTGGGGCAATCTAAGTCAGCTCCTGATCTCAATAGAACCACTGGACCTGTGGGCGAAATCAGTAACATCTTACCTTTCTGGGCATACATATTGATTTGCTTACATAGGCATTTTTTCAGAAATATTATAGATCGATGTGTAAGTCCAACTTTAATTCTTAGAATTGTGCTATAGGTGCATCCAATGAAATGGACGTGAAGTTGCAAACTTTGAGTTTATACTAATCAGGCATACTTCGGAACATTAAATCTTGAATATCTTCAAATGAATTCTGGATAGAAATGTCAAAAGCAACTTAAATTCATTGGTTTGTGATGTTGGTGCATCCAATGAAATGAAATAAAAAGGTTGAAAAATAATTTATGCTAATTATGCACACTTGAAAGACGTAAAAGAACTCCATTTTAATACTGTTATAATGAAGAAGCAATTTCAATACAAAGCATTGGGTTAAAGATACACTTGAGCATTATTGGAAAACATTTTAAATTTTACTAATTTTCAAGGCACACGGACAGATTTCCTCTCGAGCAAATCTTGCAGAACTGTATATTACATATAGTTATTCTCTCAATGTATTCTAATATTTTGCATACATATATTGTTCATATATATGCATGTACAAATAATGTTTATTCCTGTGTATAGGTGCACGGTGCCTTGTCTGAGCGGTAACATACTCACCTGTCCTCTCTACGACCCTGGTTCCATTCTCTCACAACACGAGGAAATAGTTCCTGCCAAACGAAAGGGTAGAAAGCAAAAACCTGTGCCCCCATTCATTCAACTCATTCCATGCCAGTCCCAGATATTTACGTATATTTACCAAGATTTAAGACGACAATTGCATATTTAAACTCTTCATGAAAAGAGCTTTCGTTCAAATACCAACATGTCTATAGTCTTAAGTCTGTGGTTCTAGCACTGCCTGGCAAGTCATGCTGTGGCTGCCGCAAGGGCAGCTGCAGCATGACCTGCCAGGTAGTGCCAGAACCACTGACCAAGGCCTATGACCATAGCATGGAATGAGTTAATACATCCATTTAATGCGACAGTGTAACTGACAGATGGCGCTATGTTTTCGAAAATTGTGTATATCTGTGCCATGAAGAGTGACTCGATAACTCAAAACTTGACTGTCTTCATTATTCATAGGTCTCGGCTATGTGTACACATAGGCTACTTATCCATATTACAAATGGGCGTACCCTCCCTGGGGTGGAAAGGTTTTACTGTTTAAATAGATCGTGAAATTGTGTAGATATAAAATTGACTTTTGATGATATTTAAATTTGAAATGTAAAATACCTGTAGAATTGCATGATTTCAAATGTCATATATTTTGTATATCTTTCGTCAGATGTGCTGTACTGATACATCTACCTGTAGCAGTTGTGATTACATCTCTATCTGTTATAGCTTGGAAGATATTCTAGAGTAAAAGTTTAAAATATGCCCAGTTAGAAATGAAGACAAACATGCTTTAATGTCTTACCATGTCTGAGCACACATACTTATTTACTTATACAGGCAAATCATTTTTCCACTGTATTGTAGGTAGAGGTGTCAATTAAACTTATGTTCATAGGTTTATGTTATAGACACATCCAATGAGATAAATATATAAATAGTAGAATGTTTATTTATTCTAATTAGAGACACTTGGAAAATTTAAGAGTTGCCTATCCACATGAATATCACAATTAGAGGTGTGAATCAAAATTCTACCGTTTGCGCTAGGGGTGTATCCAATTGAATGAAAATGAAAGTTATATAATTTGAATTTATGCAAATTAGGCATACTTTGGATATTTGTTGAATTTTTTGGCCAAAAAAACAGACAAGTGATCGGGTATATAGATGCTTAGACAATAATTTACAATAGTGGTGATGGCATCAGATGTACATAAGTGTGGTTGGTTTTCGACCAGAAGGAGGAAACCCCAGGGGCCTTATATTCCCTCAAAGCTGAGAGATCACGTAAACGAAGATATGCAATAGGTATAAATAGCAAACAAAGAATCTTACTAGACTACAATTGTTATTGCACTTTACTGATTATCTAAAATGTATATTTTGAGGTACCTTTAATGATATCAGGAAGATTAGTGCATTTTGGATGTTGTTGGGCACTATTTTAGATATATGTGGTCCATGGGATATTATAGAAATTTGAAAGTTAGTTCTAAAAAAAATACAAAAATAACTTTAGCATTTGTTCGTTGTTGTGAACCATGAATAGCTGACACTTAAGTCAATAATATTCTGAACACAGAAGGAACAAGAAAGTATTTGACCCGAAGCATGACTAAACCTGTTAGGTAAAGGTGTATGCTCTGAAATATCAACATTTTGTATTAAAGACCGAGATGTCGATCCAATTTCATTTCTTTGGTTTTTGCTATTGCACCCAACGAAACGAAATTGAAAATAGTAGAATTTCAATTTATCCTCATTAGGCATATTTGTACAAAAATTTTGAAATTCTTCGAAGGTGTTCCAGAAGGGGGTATCATTCCAACTTCAGTCTATTGGTGTTTGATATTGTCACACCAATAAAATGACAAGAAACTGAAATGAAAATGAAAGTTGTGACATTTAAGTTATGCAAATTAAGCACACTTTAAGATTGAAATGCTGACCATTTCAAAGCTATTACAAAGGAAGGGGGCACAAGGTACGTTTCATTATCATTGAGTTAACATTTTGACATTTTATACCATGCCTCCTTTGTTTTCTCAAGGGATATATATGTCACCTGCTTACACATATATCCCTGCTTTAATTTCCGTGGCTAAATTTCAACACAGGACTGATTTGCTTTGGTGAATACATTTTAAAATGCATTTATATTCATGAAAACAAAGAAGGCATGGTATAAAAAGGATACATCCCTTGTTCTCGTGATTTATCTGGAATCCTGCATTTTTAAACCCCTACGCTTCTCTCCGGGATTTAAAAAAGCAGGATTTCAGATAAATCCCTTGAACTTGGGATGTATCCTCTTCATAAACGAAACCAATTTTTAAGGCACACGGACAGATTGGCTGTTAGGTAAATCTTATATTTTTACTTTTTATTTGCTTCTATTATTTTTATTCTCACTTCTAATGTTGATGCATGTTAATGTTTTGGTTTTCTGGACAGGAGAGAACTAATGTAAGACCAGTTAACGCAAAAATGATCCAATAACTCTGTGTGCAAGTCTAAGAATGCATGTTCGAAATATTCTGGTCGCATTCACCTCCATGTCAGTTTCCCATGTTCAGAACTTTCGGATAATTAACTATGATGTATGAAGTTCTTACTTTTTAAACTCATTACTATGGTGTTGACAGTTTTACACACAATCAAGGACATTTTAAGGCGTGCTGGCACCTGAAATTGTTCTATATCTTTCATACTGTGCTAGATGATGCAACCACGCGTATCTGGGAAAGAATATGCTTTAAGTTCGACTGTAAAATATACATTTTTAGGTGACAGATTATAGATCTATTATGGCCATTACGACTGAATGAGTTAAATGATTGAAACTGCATAATGTAAATAAAAAAAGCTATTGAAAGCAAATTTAGATTCAGTTATAGGCACAATGGCTATAAATTTGTGACAAGAAAACGTCCTTTTGGCGAGATAACTCAATACGTAGAATAATGGGGTTAATCGAGTGAGGGTTCTGTTGTCTCGCTTTGAAAGTCGTATCACGGGATTGTTCCACATCGACTGGTCATTCAGATCGGAATTCCTTTGCAATATAAGTCTCACTTCAACAATACAAGAGACACAAGTGATTATATTAAAGCGTCATTTACACTGAGGGGTACAGCTGGACGATCTGATTACTTTAGTGGCCGTAAAAGAATACGGGAAAGATCCAGTGCTAGTCTCTTTTTATGGTACCTCATTGTGGCTTAAAAGCAGACATGCAATTCGTGAGCAAAATAGACTGCCGCCGTATGTTCACACTTTGTAGGGCAAACTGGTCGACAACCATCGATAATTTTAACTATATTGTGCTCTTTCTGTTTTCTGTAATTGCACTTTGTTTAAAAGTTATCAATAAAATGAAAGTCAAGTCAACAAGTCCTCATATGGGGGTGGCTTTGCGTCAAGCACGTCTGTTAAAGTTGTTGATGTAGTTTTGCCACATAACGGAGTTACGGGTAAATGATATTTATACCTTGCGGTTTTGGAATAGACTCAATAATTGCTTATGTGATTTTGACCCCATGTCGCATTGGCCAGTTTGAGTTCCAGCCAGAACATCACCGACTGAGTCTGGGCGGTCACCGTAGGATATACAACGATCTCCAAATAGACAGTTGGAAAACTTCCCCTTTCCGTACATATATTCAAGCCTACTTTGGAGGGGGGGGTATTTATTGGGGGGGTGTTGGTCTGGGGTTTTTTTGTTTTGTTTTGTTTTTGTTTTGTTTTTTGTTTGTTTGTTTTGTTTTTTGTGTTTTTTGTTGTTGTTTGTTTTGTTTTTTTTGTGTTGTTTTCTTTTTTGTTTTTGTTTTTTGTTTCCTCACAGGTACACATTACATTAAATTGTACTTTATGAAACAAGAAAGTGTTTTTGGTAGAAAGGATTTATATTGGCGCCTATGTTCTTGCCTTTCAATCTTAATTGTGATCAATTTATCTTGATGAAGCAATGTTAGTTTCTCTTAACGCTAAATTCATCCACGCCTGTGCACTTTTGTAAGCCATCCAAATACGATCACTCTTTCATGATCTACCTTTGTGGAAGAAAACGCGGTTGTCACAGGCACAATCCATGGGAATTAACTTGGATGCTTTCGTAATAATTCAGCTATTCTACACTCTTTACGATTGTGCAACTACTGATCTTATCTATCAACGCTAAGCCTGTATAATACCCGTCGGGGCGAACTGAATCAAGATTGAGCAAAGTACATCTTAAATTAATGGCACATGGACTTGAAAGCTTAACAGTCTTAAATGGCTCTGCAGAGGATACAAACTCAAGAGAGGTGTAAATATTTGGAAAGTGGCCAATAGATTATTTCAGTGGTTACTGAAGAATACAAAAGGAGGAGACGGCAAGCATGAGAACAGTAAAAAACAGATGATAGTACTGATACACACAAAATGTATAGACTTCACCCCCCAAGAAACAGGGAAGCCTTGTGGTGTAAACAAAGTCTAACTCGCGTTTTAGCTGCAGAATAATATGAATAACACGAGTTTTTACCCTCCACTTAAGCGCGAAAGCCATATGGGGAATATACGTTTTAATTCTAATTTACCAACGGAAGCCTCGTGGCTTCCAATGTTAATAGAGTGTACAATCATCTAACACCCGATGAACACAGTGAGCCATATGAGCAGTAGAAACCATATGGGCAAACTAGTATTTATCTCCCATCGAATAGTTGAAGCCATATGGAAGAAACAAGCTTTTAACATAAGTTAAATTGTATAAGCCATGTGGAGGTACAAACTCTCAACATCCATTAAGCTGTGGAAACCATATACGTGGATATCAGATTTTTCTATATGATGGTTACAGATTGTGGACTCTAATACAAACAAATAAAACCATAAGGAGAATATGCGTTTTCGACTCTCGGTAAAGATGGGAAGTCATATGAAGGGACACATATTCTCGTATAAACAGTGGACGCCACATGGCACAAATAAGTTTTTAATTCCTGAAAACATCCGACGCCGCGTGGCTGTTACAAGCGGTTTTTAATCCTAAAAGCAGCAAAACGGATGTTCCTTGCCGGGACCCTTATACAATACGTATTGTGTCTTACAGACTCTATTCGAAATGGTTTGAACTCATTTGCATATATATATATATATATATATATATATATATATATATATATATATATATATATATATATATATATATATATATTATCAGTGTAGGTAGAGTGCCCATTTTAATCCAACTAGGTGTAAACGATTAAAGCTATCCGCCAAGTGTACATCGGGGGGGGGGGTATTTGGTTTTTTTTTTTGGTTGTTTCTTTGTTTGTTTTTTACATTAGCAAAAATTACTCACAAGGCAACAAAACCAAACATAACCATGTACATGAGCGGAAGGTAACTTTTGGTTTGCTTTTTCCTAAATCACCATTTGTTTCAATAGAGAAGTTTTTCCGGCTGTGGTCATTCCTAATTGATTGGTCGGACTTTATTCTTTTACCAGGGTTACTGGCTTAGTGTGAAAAACACTGATCTCGCGCCAGGTCCTGTACGACAGCTAAGTTATGCGTTTGACAAAATGTTTATAAACATTCTTCAAAAGGCATTAGGTACAGAGTGTGGCGAGAACCTGCTTTGTGTCCACGTCCATTTTGAGCATTTAAGTCACAAAGCACTAAATTGATCTGTTTGCAAACGTCAAATGACGGGACGTACGTAGGGCTGGTCGAAAGTCACAATTTCACTCTCCTTCTCTTCTGGGAGCCTTGATAATATGAATATGACAAGTGTATAAACGGGCCTAGACATTCATCACCTTTATAAAAGCTTTTGGCTTGCATAAGTTCCCTCTAAGAGATACATAATATGATTGTAACAAGCTTATAAATGGGACTGGTTATTCGTAAGCACTATATGCAAGGTACCGATTTTGTATGATCTAATGTCAATTCCACAAAAAGGACATGTGACCTTACAGGCATGGAAGCCAATATATCCTGTCGGATGCAAATTACCAGGAAAAAAACCTATTTATATATACTCATGGCCAAAAAAGCACCCCCATAGGTTTAACAAGGGCTGTTCTCAATATTACTTAATGGGAAAATAATATGAGGGTCACGTGGACTGTTATGTAACATGGACAGGATAGCTAAGGGTATGTCTGAGCGGTCACCACAAAAAAGTCCTGGAAATGAGATAATAACCACAAAGGTGCGAAAATTGGGGTGCCAATCGGCTTGACAATGGGTCCCTGGCAACACAGGGATTTGTGTGAATCCATAATGCAACGGTGTATGGGGTACTCCCAGCTACCACAAGACTTGTGGTAGCTCTATGGTGGCACAGAGGTGGTTGGACTGTTTTCAAGAAACAAGAGGATGCAAGAGGGGAAGCTGGATCCGGAAGACCAAGACTTTCAGGCGGGAGGGACGACGGTTACCTGGTGGAGTATGCAGAGACACAGGTTCTTTTTGGCTGAGAGGTTTCTTCAGCATTGGCACCAGGCTTTCAACATTGCAGCATCACGGCTTACAATCAACGAAAACAGGCGTCAATCAACGAAAACAGGCGTCATTCAAACAGAGGTCATACCGCCCTGCCACCCGCATCCTTCTCTGTCCTGCACACAAGGTTGCATGGATACAGCGGTGTCAGAAAAATGCAGACTGGACCAGAGGTCAGTAGAGGAATGCGATGTGGTCGGATGAGTCACGGCTTTTCATGATGGGTGGACACGGGTTAGCTGTATGCCTTCAGAGACATTTGTTAATGGGTGCATGGTGGAACATGACCGCTATGCAGGAGGCAGCGCCATGATGGGGGGGGGGGGGTTACAGCAACATGAAGAGCAGAACTCTTCAAGGTAAATGGGATTCTACTTCAGGCCAGTGCTATGTGGACGAGATCCTGCCAACAGTAGCCGAATGGTTCCAGCAACATCTTGGGCTACTGTTCCAGCAAGACAAAGCACGGCAACAAACTGCACGTGTCAGTAAGTAGTATCTCCAGCTGCACAACATTCAAATATTGCAGTGGCCAGTGCCAGATATGCCAACTGTCCCTCATCGTCAGGGACAATCCCTGAAAATTAGAAGACAATTTGACCAATTTATGGTGTGTCCCTCCTCAAAATGAAGTATTTGGTGCTGTATTCTTTGTTAATTATTTTGAGTCCCAGATGGTCTTGACTACTTGTCCCTGGCACTTTGAATGTTGACATTCGATTCTGCCCACGATCTCCTGACCTGTCTACCTTTGAACATTTACGGGATGTGCTTGGCCGTCCAGTCGAGAACGAGTATGACGAACATGCGGTCACTCTGGACCAAGTAGCAGAGTGGACCTCTAAAAACGCCCTCGGTCATGATAGCCAAGCTCAACAGCGCTACTTATGCGAGCAGCCTTCAAACAAATAAAGATGTCCTTCTCAGGACTGCCACATCTTTCCAAAAGAAGTAGTAAAAACACTGGTACAATAAAATTAACAAGCTCTCCGCACACATCCTTACACGTATCCGATGTTGACAAAGGAGGTAACGGGTTTTTTTTGTTTTGTTTTTTTGTTTTTGTTTTTGTTTTTTTTGTTTTGCTTTTTTTTGTTTTTGTTTTTTTGTTTTTTTTTTGTTTTTGTTTTTTTGTTTGTTTTGTTTTTTTTTCTTTTTGTGTTTTGTTTTTTGTTTTTTTTTGCTTCGGTTTTTTTTGTTTTGTTTTGTTTTTTTTGTTTTTTGTTTTGGTTTTTTTGTTTTTGTTTTGTTTTTTGTTTTGATTTTTTTTGCCAAGAGCATATAGTTTACTGCCCAATCAAATATCAGAAGATCCTGCTGAACATAACACATCATAAACTGTCTCTTATAACCCATTCAATGCACATTAAAATACTTTCATTTTAAAAACAAGTTTAAAGTAAAAACAATCTTTAATAAATAGCAAGCCCTGAGTCAAAAACGTGTGATATTTGTAATAAAAATATATCTATACCGGTTGCCATTATGCAGGACTAATTGTCCTTATATGTTTCTTTAAAAAAAAAAAAACAAGTTAAAACTATGACTGTGCTATATTGATACATATTCATTTAGATTTCCACTTGTATAAAAACCCGCCCTTACTTTCGGACCTGTATCCACTATCGAGGCAACCTTCTCTTCTGAACTCCATCTTTGACTCACGGGGGGGGGGGGTTGCCTCGTGTGCCCTGTGCTGCTACTTAATTCACAGACTGGGGGCGACTTCAGTGTCTGATACAAAATCCCTATTCTGGGGCCCACCGCTGCCTACAACTGATAACTGTACAGCGTTGTATTTACATTTTCAAGCAATGCTCACTCGGGAAAAGTCCCACTATATATTGCGCATTATATTCATTCAACAAATTAACGTAATCACACATATATTTTGGATACTACCTCTTCAAAATATCCAATCGGGACTATCCCACAGACTTGGCTGCGATTTTGAAAATTGTGGATTCCGCACCCAATGGTTTTTAAATGAGGATAGTATTGGGACGATCTTGGGGAGGGGGGAGTTATAATATATGAAACCAAAAGTATATATTTTGCAAATGTTCCAGAGCATTAATAATGATATGATGTGATAAATGATGTGGCCGTGATTCACTTTGATATCCAAATCCAATGTATTTTGGTTTGACCGTCCTGCAATTAATGCATTGCGCAGTGTTCAAAATGGCGCTCACCACTTGCAGGCTCACAGTATGGTGTCACATTTGGATTTGCAACTAGCAATGATAACTGCTTCAGACACAACAGAGCAGGCAGATGAAAGTCAGGATAGTAAGTCATGTTTTAAAAGTACTTTTGCCCAGGTAACTCAGAGAACAGACACCCGGACCCTTGAGAAATATTATAAAAACCGATCACCGAACATCCGGCCATGCTGTTTCATCGAACATCTGTGGCTGTGCAGCTATGCTGTTTCCCCGGCCCAAGTTAACCCTGCAGACAAGTTGAAATTAAATTCTGTATTTGAGTTGAATTTACTGCAAAATCACGGCACACGATGGCTACTTTCTCAACAAAATCTTTCAGCCAGGGTCGATCAATTTTTCATTAGGGAAGCGTGGCTTAAAAGTACTTTTTTTGTTCCATTAATTTTAGGGTTGGGCCATTTTAGTTGGGTTTTTCAGGTTTCCGGAACCACACATATATGTTTGTTACGCCTTAGGTAATTTGGACATTTGTTGAAACATGTTTAAAATGGACATAATTTCCCCTTTTACACATTACCTCCTTTGGCGTCACTTTAACTTGTTGCCTGGGCACAGCCGGAGGCACCTGTTTCATATAAAATTAAGGCCAAGGTCAAGCATTTTGTTTATTGAAATAAACTTAAAACTGAAAATTGGTAATATGTTGGTACAAAAATACGGAGTTACCGCTGTGTGTGCAAAGCTGTTTTAAAGTTTCCACTTTTTTCGAAATTGTTGTAGCGCTTGTCAAATAGCTAATTTTGAGGCTTAGGGTTCGTTCTTGCATATTAAAGTATGGTCGAAACGACCAGCACCTGTTCAAATCGCAGATTCTAAAAATCCCGATTAAAAAAATGTGTTCGAACTACAAGCATGCTTAAAGGCTTTTCACTCTAGATTTAGACAGTACCCATGATCAAAATTAAGATTAAAACTCGCACTGACTGGGTACCAGTGTGACATGCTGTGGTTCCATGCTCGACGGTAGACAAAAAAAATGTGTTTTTGAACCCAAAATTGTCAGATGGTACTGGCATATCAAAGATAGGGCGAGCATGAACGTGTGGGATGAAAAAGATCAGTGCCACACAGACAGTACCCATAATCAAAATTTTGGGCGGCTTTGGTCGAAGAGACGAATGCATGACAGTTTTGTCATTGTATCTTGGAAGTGATAAGCGTACATGTGACGGCAATCCCCGTGAGTATAATTATTAAAACAGCTAATTTCTGGAGGTACGTTTTTCTACAGGCTATACGGAAACCAACCCAAATCTCCGGTCATGTGTGGCAAACGTCATCACTCCCAAAATGAAACAGAAAAAAACAGAAACTCACTCTGTTGGCTTACAAGAGCAACGGTTTTTGTTTAACGTTTTCTTCTCAGAAGTGCGATACTTTTCCAATTTCGACAAATAAAGTACAACATACGCATCATTTAGGGTCATAAAATGCCATATGTATATATATATATATATATATATATATATATATATATATATATATATATATATATATATATATATATATATATATATATATAAATTACAACATACGCATCATGTAGGGTCATAAAATGCCATATATATATGTATATGTATATATATATATATATATATATATATATATATATAAAGTACAACATACGCATCATTTAGGGTCATAAAACATGCCATATATATGTAGAGAGAGAGAGAGAGAGAGAGAGAGAGAGAGAGAGAGAGAGAGAGAGAGAGAGAGAGAGAGAGAGAGAGAGAGAGAGAGAGAGAGAGAGAGAATGCTGTATGTGGTCACCCCGTCTTGCAAGAAAAAGTGGCCACATACATCAGGTGACCTGTACTGCAGGTAAATTTACAAAGAGAGGGACTCCTGCGTCCTAATCTAGTGGCCACCAAAAGCAATGCTGCTGCTCACGGCAGTGGTTGCATACAGCAGGCACCATTTTATATATATATATATATATATATATATATATATATATATATATATATATATATATGTGTGTGTGTGTGTGTGTGTGTGTGTGTGTGTGTGTGTGTGTGTGTGTGTGTGTGTCGTATCGTATCACCTTGAGGCATCTTACGGTATTTCTTCGTTCGCGGAGATTTCAATAAATTAATAATAATAATAATAATAATAATAATAATAATAATAATAATAATAATAATAATAATAATAATAATAATAATAATAATAATAATATTTATAATAATTTATTTGTTTATTTGAGAGACAATAGTTCTTCTGAAAATATGCGAAGCAAGAAACTGGCAAACGTAACCGGCAGGTGAAGAGGAGGCGTCATTTTTATCGAAGAGTGAGAACATAGCAACCGAATAGGGGTGGTACGCCGGCTGAGGATAAGCCTCATTCTAAGGGCAAAAATTGAAATGGTTTTTTTGCACATATATTTTGCATACGAATTATTTTGATATAACGTCAGAAAATAAACAACACGTGCAATTTAGTAATGTGTGCTATCTTATTTTCCGTCTGAGGACATTTGAAACAAAAGCAATGTTAAAAGACCTCATTTTCGCACATCAGAAAGACATGTAACGTTTGGCAGACCAATTAGATTAACAGCTTTTTTCCGCATGTTTGATAGAATATTTATGATGAATTATATCCCTCAAGAATGGCGACTTGTAGGTGCTATTTGACGGGGCTTTGTACCATACACGAGACAATATTTTACACGTCCACTAAATTCGATGACGTGTGCTTGAAAATGGAGACGTGCCCTCTAAAATTCACACGTATGCTCTTATTATTACACGTAATAAAAATACGGACATGTGCTACAAATTTGAGTATGTGTAATAAAAAACACCAACCTGTGCTCCAAAGTTAATTACGCGTAATTGAAAACACAGACGTGTGGTATAAGTTACATTACACGTAATACAGAACACCGACGTGTAACCCAAGTTATATTACGCCCAATTAAAAGCACCGAGGTGTGCTGTAAGTTTCACTGTATGCGTCAACAAAATCACCGACCTATGCTCTTAATTTATATGGCGTGTCATCATAAAAAAGACGTGTGCTCCAAGTTATTATTGGTGATTAAAAACACCGACGTGTGCTCTAAGCTGCATTAAGCGTGATCAAAAACACCGACGTGTGCTCCAAGTTATATTATGCAAAATTAAAAACACCGACGTGTACCCAAAGTTACAATACGCGTAATCAGAAAGCCAAATCAGAATTACTTTGACATTCCACACTGCATGCGTACTCTTGCATAGTTGCGTCATTCAAAATGGCAGCTGTTAGCCGAAACTTATTATTTTACCTCACAATCATAAACGCAACGACTTTAGAAAACAATGTGGCATTCCAAAGCGTAGATTTCAAAAAGAGTTGGTG
Source organism: Hermodice carunculata (assembly GCA_964020975.1). Lineage (NCBI taxonomy): Eukaryota > Metazoa > Annelida > Polychaeta > Eunicida > Amphinomidae > Hermodice > Hermodice carunculata. Next base: position 59,117 of record CAXHWN010001080.1, on the reverse strand, counting down.
AAGACATTGTGTAATTTAAAGAGTACCAATCCCAAAGAATACTGGAAATTATTAATAAAAGCAAGGAAAAAAGCCGAACTGGTTGGTAAAATTATGATTGAAACTTAACTTCAACATCTTAAAAAACTTGGCAGCTCACAACAACCTAATGACTAAGCTCATATCGATAAAAGTCCAAGTATGTACTCCTATGAATTTATCAATCAAGCTGTGACTGGTACAGAAGTTATGAATCAAGTGAAACTTTTGAAGAATAAAAATGCATGTGGTGTTGGTTTAATACTAAATGAGTTTGTCAAGAATTGCCCGTTCGAAATAATACAATTACTTGTGGACTTTTTTTTTACTTAGTCATTCATACAGGTAAAGTTCCCACAGGATGGGCTATGGGTATCATTGTCCCAATTTACAACAAAAAAAAAAAAGTTACACGACACAGATAATTAGGGGAATAACATTATTAAGTTATGTTTGCAAACTGTTTTCTTCTTTCGTCAGCAACAGATTAACTTATTTTATTGAAGCATCAGGTATACTTGGAGAGGAACAAGCTGGATTTAGAAACGGTTATATTACAATTGACCACATCTATACTTTACATACATTAATTCTGATTTACTTGCACAGAAAACAAAGATTATACTGTGGTTTTGTAGATTACAATAAGGCGTTCGATCTGATTAGTAGAAGTTACCTGTGGTCAAAACTTCTCGCAGTTGGTATAAATGGCCCGATACTGAAAGTTATTCATAATCTATACGCTAAAGCCAAAGCGTGTGTTCAAAACGTAAAATAGACTCTATCCAAGGCTTTTCTCGTAACATTGATGTGCGCTAAGGGGAAATCGTTCCCAACTTTTGTTCTTAATTTTTCTCAAGATTTTGAACTCTCTCTGAGTAAACTTTTTGATGGATTCACTTCCATTTTTCATGATACTGAAACATACTTATCAATGATGATAGATACTATGTTATTTCTTAGAATGTTGTTACACACTGCTACATGTAGATGACACAATTATTATGGCTGAGAGCTCCTCTGGGCTTACAAGATGCCTTAATGCCAAGAGTGACTAATGTGATACATGGAATATCAAAGTTAATGCAAACAAAAGTAAAGTCGTGATTTTTTCTAAGGGCCAAATCAGATATAAATCCATTTTTACATTTAAGGAATCGACACTGGAAATTGTAGATGACTGTGTTTATTTGGGCTGTGTCTTTAATCAATATGGCAAATCCATTAAGGCTAGGGATAAACAAGTAAACCAAGCAACAAGAGCTCCGTTTGGGCTCTTACAGAAGATTCTAAACTTAGGACTACCTCTGGATACACAAGTACATCGGTCTGATGTGTTTATAACCCCAATAGTATTTTATGGTTGTGAGGTGTGGGGAGTAGAGAACATCAAACAAATTGATACTTTTCATACCAAGTTTCTCAAACAAATTTTTATGGTTCACAACCAAACACCAAACTGTATGGTTTGGGGTGAATTAGGTCGTAAAGCGAATCCTAAACTACCAGTGTAGACTAATTACTCGTAAAGCGTGCAAACTTGTCCATATTGTTTACAGACTATCAAGACTCGTGCGTGCGAGTGGCGCATCCCACAGTAGTTGGATTGACAAAATCAAGTCAAACTTAGATTTATTTAGGTGTATAGTAATTACTGGACTGGCCAAGACAATTTTAATTTAGCAGGGTTTGTTAAAGCAATTCCACTGAGACTGGAAGATATCAGTTAAAAATATGGTGTCATGGCGTTTCGAATAATGATGCATGTTATAAGTATAGAATTTCTTGGAAAAATTTTAGTTTTGAGTCTTATCTAACAAAACTGGATGCCATAGACTATAGCACCTCCACAGAGTTTAGATGTATAAATCACAAACTTCCAATTGTAACTGGTCGACTTCAAGGTATTCGAAGAGAACGATGAGTATGTACTTTGTGTGATAACCAAGGTCTAGGGGATGAGTATCATTGTACAATGGAATGTCAGATTTTTTCCCATCTGAGGCACAAGCACATAAAACCATACTTTTGTATTAGACCTAATACTATTAAATTTCAGCAATTATATGATACAAGTTCAAACAAAAGATTTGGAAAAAAAAGTGTAACATTTATAAGGCATATCATGGAAACCTTTAAATAATGCATTACCTACTCTTGTTAAATTGGTACAAGAGTCCTGTCTGTCTATCCACATAATTTATTAATACTTTCATGCCAGGCCAGAACTAGTATACATTACACATGTAAGCGTAAGTGTGAGGCTATTACATGTATTCAAATGTTTATGCCAAAGTGATAAGGCCCATTGTTCTTGCCTATTATTCTTCGTTAACATCTGCTGTACTTCTCTTTTATCTAAGTTGGATACCACTGAGAAATAAAACTCATTGTCATTGTCACGCGTCCACTTACTTCCGTCAGCTGAACTGTAATGCGCATGGCATGCTTTAACTAAATGCAAGTCGTGCAAAGCATTGTTGTCCCAATTTTTTTTTCTTTCCTAGTAACAGTTGTATGCTTATACTGAGCAAACATGGAGAGAACTTGATCCAACCTCTATACCAGTGGCACAATTATTGCATCTTTTCAAATCCATGACAGCTCCTGAACTATTGAATAATTGAAAAAAGTCAGTCTTTGGTAGAATCAAGAAATCTATAGAGCACTTTGGCCTGTCATAAAAATAATTCTAACCAACAAAGTAATGAATGAATCATCAAAATCTAACCCACAGAGTAACGAAATAAATGATTGAAATTTAATAAGTAAACATATAATTACTTTTCCTCGCCTGACATGCAAGAACTAAAGATGCAAATCTTACAAAGAGTATTTATCAGTTACAGAGAACAGATTTTTAAAAATATTTTATCAACTTTTTCAGAACGCTAAATTAAGAGGAAAACAGCTGCTGCTCACGTTTCAATGGTGATATTTGCGAGGGCATTACACACTTGACTATTCGTTAAGCACACGAATAAGTCGTAGGGAAATCAAATCGGACACCAGAAATGATTTTTCTGTGCAAAAATACCGTGCAAAAAGCTGTCTGCCTGAATTATACGGTATAAAACTTTCCCGCAAATGTAGCATGTTTAACATGTAAATAAATTGAGACAGCCTTTAAAGAGCACACGCGAGTTTGTTGATAAATACGTAGATGACACATTCATGAGGCAAATATATAGCCCTATATATTACGTACAAAAGAGAGGTACACCTTCCCCAAAAAGTGTCGTGTCAGTATAATGGCATTGCTAAATAACACCAGTGTAAAAAAATGTGCAGACTCACTTTCTTCAGGGAACTACCTGAATTTCCATTCAGTCTTGTTTTGCAAAAGTAAAGAATTTAATTTTTTGTCATATAATATTTCCAAAATCTCAATTATCATATATGTTTCTTCATCAAGCGGAATTTTCTTATGCATTTCCAAAACTTGTTTTGCTTCACGATATGGTGCACTCTTGTTATCCAAAACTAAATTATTCTTGTTTAACTCATAATTACTCCAATTATTGTCAAATTATTACCAATCAAATTCCAAAGCTCTCAAATGTAGCATATAGGCAATCAAAAAGGAAATAATTCCGCATGTATCAGATATGGAGGGTCACAAAAATGTCTTACACCTTTATTCCAGGCTTAAAGCAGTCCATCTACATGTATACGATTGGTCAGTGTGCAGGAAGGATGGACATGTGACATACCGCCTGTTACTATGTTTGGAATTCACCTCATGAATTGGTAATTCATCGCCAAATATCGGATAAATGATTGTTTTCGTAAATTAAATGAATATATTTTAAGGTTGACAATTGATAAAATAATGGTATAACCTCACTTATTTCAATTAGAGAACAATATGCAACATTTTAGTAACTATAAGAATATAATTGCACAACTCTCCGATTGCACTATATTTGCCTGAGAAGGGTCTAACTTCCAACAAGTATATGTGATAAAAAATATTTGAAGGATGTATTTTACTAGTTTAGATGATTAAGATGAAGCTATGCATTTAAAACGACATTCTTATCTTTCACATTCGTAACGTTCCAAGCACAATTACATGGACATGAAAGCGGTGTTACGTTCTGTTTGAGACATCGTCAGTCTCTTCATTATCAATGGAAATAAATTTCAGATGAAAATTATGACCTATTATCCCCGAATAATATATGAAATTTGACAAAATTTCATCTGTGGCATTCCAGGCATGTCCGTTCAATTCTGCGTAAATTGTGTGTTGATCAGATCAGTTGGTGTGGAAGAACCAAAGGTAAAATGATGCAATGACAAAATGACCGTATAAGGTTACATCATGACCCAGCTCGATGATTCAGTATTTAACACTCCCGCGCTCAAATTGCACAAAAGTGCCTGGATGCAAATGTCGTCTGCTTTAATGTTTTCACGCTATTCTTGTATTTCGTGTTAATACATAGATTTTTCCTGAGAATCGTATGTAAGCCTTTCAAGATTACACGCCCTGGTTCAACAGCTTTCCTCGGCCCGGGTTGGGTACGATTCCCTCGACCCGCGCCAACGAAACCTATTGAATCAGTCTAATTCTGACCAGGAAATGGTTAACATGCATTGCCATTTTCATTCATAAAACATTCTGGACTAGACGGGTCATAATGAATGCTTTGCTGACGCCTGACATGTTTTGCATGTGTATCCCACTTTGGGAATATCAGAATTCTTGACACAACTAAGCATCCCATATTCACTTGTAAACAAGCTGCACGGTCGAATGTTACACCGTCAGAATACCGGTCGGAAAACCTCTTGAATTGCTTAGCCAGGTAAAGCTCCCAATGTATCCTCTGTGATCCCAATTCCGGAAAACTTCAATACATTGACTTCCTAATGGCGGTGTGTGACAGAGGTTAATGTTTCCGTGTTCTGTTTAAGAGAATCCAAGGTGAAGCCTATGAATATGACTCTGGAGATTGATCACCAGACTGTCAAGCAGTGGGTCTGATCATAAAACATGTTTCATTGGCTCTTTTTGTCCTTGCTGTGTATCAATGTTACTCTTCACACACGCGAAGCTATGCCTTGGTCAGTCAGTTTCATTAGCGGGTTGTCATCGTTCTTGCGTTAGGATAAAACGGTCATCACCACAGGCGCGCACCAAATTGCAAATTGGTATCACAAGGCTGTTTTTAGAAGCTCTGCTTCATTTTGCTTTATGACAAAAATAAAAAGCGAAAATGATGTAGCTATCAATAAAGTAAAGATTGTGATATTGACGTGAAGCATGTATCCATATTTCTTTCACATGGGGATGATTAATTATCTGTGAGTTAAGTTCTGCGTGACACTTAACCCATGCAAATTAAAAGTGCGTACACTGATGTTAAGTTTGTCGTCCGAACTATATTAATTTTACTCAAGTGTTATTTATTGGTGTTATAATTGAAGGAGAATTATGAAATCGGTCCGTAGAGACTATATGCCTCTAGCCATCTGAAAACTATACTAACAACAGATACTAATAGAAAATACAACAGACGACATTTGGCATTTGGCCATGCAAACTGCTTGACAATGCTGATGATTCAAAATTTTCCTTTTACTCCGCTGCATGTTTTTAATTTAATTCTTTGGCTGCCGGTAACATGTGGACGAAATGTCTCGGGGGACACATCTTCCTGATAAAACAAAACAACCAACCAGCCAAGCAAACAACAACAACGAAAGCGGGGGAGTCAAAATTAGGCATTTTCGAGTTGTATGGATCAAACAGAAAAACGGCACCTTTCTCCACGATTTAAATTCGATCTTAGTTTGAAATCAGTCAAATTTTAACCTTTAGCGTCCATAGGATGCATTATCTGGGAGGCAAAGTGACAAACTCTTTAACAAAATAGAGATAAAGTATATACTCTCTGTAACTTTCTTGTTTACTAGGATTTTCGGTGCAGCTTCTCTAACATTGTTGAAAACTGTTGTCCACTTCTATTTTTAATGACAGTCATAATTTTAACGTTGCCAATATGACATCTTATCCCCTTTAGATGTTCAATGAAAAATGAATTGCTTTATGTCTATTCAAGTCTTCAAGTCTTGCTGTTGTGCCTGGTGATGTTTATGTTGATAGACTTGCACGGCTTTAGACTTGGACTGATTTTCAAGTACGATGTTGACACGTAGTGGTCCCACTGCAATTTGGCCTAAATCAGCCAAATTATGGAAATATATCATCATCGTAATCTGGTGTCCATCAGGTGCAGCAAAATGAAAAAAGTATGTGGTTTCTTAATGTACGATTGTTTAAAATGAAAAAATATGGCACTATGGACCCTATAATCTCACAGTCGGAATAGGCAGGTAGTCTACAATTACCTAGGGGTTTTTTTTGGTTTGTTTGTTTTTTTTGTTTTTTTTGTTTTTGTTTTTGTTTTTGTTTTTGTTTTGTTTTTTTGTTTTGTTTTTTTTCAACAAGTGCCTCCGGCTGCACGCAGGTAGTGGAAAGTTAGACTGACGCCTAAGGGGGTAATTTTAAAAAGGGGGAAAGAACATCCAATTTTAAACATGTTTCAACAAATGTCCAATTTCCCAAAGGCATATATATATATATATATATATATATATATATATATATATATATATATATATATATATATATATATATATATATATATATGTATATATGTATGTATATATATATAGGCGGTTCCGGTAACCTGACCGATCCCATTGAAAAGGCCCGACTCTTGTTAATTTTATGACACATAAAAATAAATTTAAAAAAAAAAGTTTCAGGCCGCTCTTCCCTTATAGCGTGAGTCAGCGATCTCTTACCATTAACATACGTGTACATGTGAAAACATGACATAACCAAACGTTTAATCATCTAATCTGCCCACTGTTATTCCTACAGAAGGCATACTTAGTATCCAGTCCATGAATTTGGTTTTTACCGTCACCCCCTGCTACGGATGCGCGCATGGACGGCCCCATTGCCTTTTTAAAGCATCCCGGGAAATTTACACAATTTTAGTTACACCAAAATCTCAAACTTAAAGGGCTTTATGAAAATAATGTCAGCAATTCAAGTCTGTTCAGAAAACGTTGTCAATAAAGTGTGATAAATGATAACGATTCACGAATTTGCATTGTTGAAAACTCGCTGGAACCCGAGTCTTTGCAAACACGCTTCTGGGGCTGGAAATGGGTTTCTGCGGAAGAGAAAAACTTTACAGTGTGAGGATAACCCAATAAACACCGCCAAGTATGTAACATTTGTTGCGCATGTTGCGTGATACCTTAATTGATGTCTGCAGTCACCATTAAGCAGGTCGCTTCTGCAGGCCTCCAGATAGCTACTATATCCCTTAGGGGCTCCAAAACGCCATTGCCAGCTCAGAATTGGTTTAGTAGAGCGACATACCAACAATCACTCACCGTACTACCCACTTCTTCTCTTCCATAGGTTACGACACTATTTCAATGGGGATATAGAGATCTTGGGCACAGTACTTAAATTTGTGGAACAGTGTCTGACAAAAAGAAAGGCTGTACTTTTTTGTCTTGCTATACAATAGATTGGTTAGTTCAGCTGAGATGCTGGCCTTACCCCTCTGGACTGGTTTAGCAAATGGCCGCTAGAGGACCTAGCGACTAGGTGCTACTGCTTGATCCACGGACGTCATTACTGATAATTTGTAATGCTGACACCTTCATCTTAGGCTATGCCTGCTACATATTAAAAAATGATCGACCCTGAAAGCTTATTTGTGCCGTTATTTTGCAGTAAAGTCATCTCAAACACAGCATTTTATTTCAACTTAGTCTGGCTGGATAACTTGGGCCCATGAAACAGCATAGCTGCATAGCCATGGTTTTTCGGTGAAACGGCATAGCTGCATAGCCATGGTTGTTCGGTGAAACGGCATAGCTGCATAGCCAAGCTTGTTCGGTGATCGCTATCATAATATTTTGTTAGGTTCCAGGTATACTTTCACCGAATTACCAGGGCAAACAGTTGGTAAAGTATTTCTAAAACATGACTTACCATCTTAACTTTAATCTGCGTGTTTGGTTGTGTCTGAATTAATTATTATGGCAAGTTACCAATTCAAATGCGACACGATACTCTGGCAAATCATGCACGTTTTGGTGAGTACTATTTTGAACATAGCCCAGTGCATTGTTGGAGTGAGAGGCCCAATGAATATTATACACCATAAAACAGCACATATCATATCATTATTGATGTTTCGAAATATTTGCAAATTATATACTTTTGCTTTCATATATTAATACCCCCCCCTTTCAATTACTATCCTCATTTATAAACCATTGGGTGTGGAATCCACAATTTTCAAAATGGCAGCCAAGTCCCTGTGGGTTTGTCTCGATTAGATATTTTGAAGAGGTAGTATCCAAAGTATATGTGTGATTAGTGTCAACAGTGGTTTAATTTGTCGAATGAATATAATGCACAATATATAATAGGACCTTTCTCGAGTCAGCATTAGGCCCTACTTAAAAATGTAAATGCGATAGCGGATCATAGAATCCTTAGCCAAGGTCAACCTAATATCATTTAGTTCAATTACGAGTTCTTGGTTTTTTACTTACTTACCACTTTGTCACTACACACGTTGAAATTCATATAACCCATTTCATATAATATTGAATAAACTGTTCTGGGTTCTGAGTACTGAGTTCTGAGTTCTGAAGACATTATGTAATGTGTGGCTGACCCACAGCTTTGATAAATGTTAACTACCAACTAACATTCTGTTCAAGTTAGCAGTGGAGACGCTAGTTCTTCAACATAAGTGAATATAAAAGTGCCCGCTATAGGCAGGTGTCCATTCCAGAGAGAATGAGTCCTTTTGGATAGGATGGCTAAGTATGTACATTAACATATATAACATTATTCAAACAAACAAATACAATATATACACAGTGTTATAATCCAAGGGGTTATAAGATGGATTACAGAACTTTTTTCCCTTATAAACAAAGGAACATATACATATATGTTTGTGTGTTTAAGAACTTATCAGATGCTGTCACTACAGTATCTGCAAAGAAAAGGTCTCTTGACAGTGCTTACAAAAAGAAAAAATTAAGTCTTCCATAGCAGGCTTGAACAAATTCACTGAGATGACATGGATCCACAGATTAATGGTTTCACACTCCATTTCTGTGGTTATTAAACCCACTAAGTTGTCAAAACAGTCACTGTGAATTGGAACACGTTTATGCTTTGATGGTACTCTTTGTGATGGGAAACTACATCTGCTGACTTCTTCCCAGAGGTCAAGTGCATGGTCACTTGGGATTAAGGACAGGCTGAGATAGCTCCAGGCAGTAAGGCACAATGCGTAGAACTACACTGACACAGGATATATATATATATATATATATATATATATATATATATATATATATATATATATATATATATATATATATATATATATATATACATATGTATATATGCAGTGGAATCTCTCTATTCAGACCACCTGAGGGACTGATAAAATGTAGTCTTTACACAGGAGTCGTCTTAATGGGGATTTAATTTAGGATAAACAAACGGGTCTGTGAATTGGTGGTCTTAATTGGAGATTTTAATATATATATATATGTATATATATATATATATATATATATGTACCGTGGTCCTCAGCTTGTAGGGCCCCTCTCGCTAAAGGTCACGTATGTTTAAAGACTAAAAGACCACTTTTCCCTGAGCACAGTGTGACATTCCTATTAAGGTCACTTATGCATCTGAAAGGCTGTTTTGGGGCTGCACTTAGGGTAGCTTTAAGAGAAAGCTTCCAAAGCAGACAGGTTAATCATACTGTGGAGTAAGCGGCCTTGGAGACAGGTTCCGATAGCCTGACATAATTCATTATACAGTCAAAATTGTTGCATAACGGATGGGAGGTAGATAACAGTAACCAGCTTGTACATGTTGTGGTAGAGGCGGGGATGTGTATTGCAGGGAATTTCAATTAATTTAGCATAAATTAAAATTCCTCAAATTTTGTTTGCATATCATAAGAGTTGCCTAATGGCACCTCATTCTTGAATAGTTTTGAAGATATTTAACTTAAAGTTTTGAAGTGTCCATAATTGGCGTGGATTTAAATTCTACAACTGCTGTAAAGTGTCCAATAGATGCACAGTCCCAACAAATATACCAATAGAACCAACATTCGGGCCTTTATGTTGAATACTCTAGAAAACAGGGCGGATTGAAATTTTGAAATGACCCTGATTTGCAGAATTTTCAACCCATTAACTGTTCAGAACGATATGCTAAACTTCATTATGGAAGCAACAGATATGCCGAATTTGAAATTTCTGGCTCGAATGGTGTTTGAATTTCAGCCGACACAAAAATTAGGTAGAAGGATAGACAAGCAAGAAAGAATATTTGGAAAACCAATGTATCTTTATTCACACACATACATAATGAGCAAAAGTGAAATATCATACAAGGTACATGTGACTGCATGGAATTTAACAAACCTTGACTGGCTCTCTGTGCATTGTTGTAAAGTCAATGTAAACCTCTCTTAATTTCAATTGATGATGCCGTTACTGACTTCTTTAACTCATTCCATACTATGGTGACAGGCATTGGTCAGTGGTTCTGACACTGCCTGGCAAGTCGTGCTGCAGCGGCCGCAAGGGCAGCTGCAGCATGACTTGCCAGGTAAGGTCAGAACCAGTAACTTAAGACTATAGGCATGTTGGTACTAGAATGAAAGCTCTTTTCATGAAGAAATTTAAATATACAATTGTCCTCTTAAATCCAGGTAAATATACGGAAAATCGGGAACTGGTATGGAATGAGTTAAGTGTCTGGAATTTACTGTCTCACAGTTGTAAAGAGAACCGGCGGGGATGTATAAGACTTAAAATATACTGGTACAGTGAGCAACATTTGCTTGTGACATAGTATAAAGTACTATGTTTCGGATGTGTCAATCAGTAAACTCCAACAAACAATAATTGTGGTCAGAGAGGTAAGTTAAAAGGCAGCAGATTCTCGGGGACAATTCCGTGAATTGTGCCAAATGCACGCATGAATGGACAAAAGAACCCCGGGGCAAATCTTCGCAAGGATAAACAGACACACGGACAAACGAAACCCAAGGTGCGCATTTTCATATTCTGAGTTTTAATCCTTGAATGTTGGCCGAATAATTTCAGAGATATACAAGACAAAATTTTCATGTGGGGCGGACAAAGGTCATCTACCCTAAATCAAGGGTGTTGTACAGACACACAGACAGAGATACCGACAGACGAAACCCCGCGCGCACATTTTCATATACTGATTAATAACCCTGTAAGTTTCATAATCACATGTCAAACAATTGTGGAGATATGCACGACGCAAGTTTCATGTAGGACGTGAAGCGTACAATAACCGTTTTCAGTAAGTCAAGGGTGTCGCACAGACACACAGACAGAAGCGCAGACAAACAAATCCCCATCTGCACATCCTTAAAGTTTCGTGACTGCAGGTCAAATAGTTTTGAAGGTGTTAACGACATAAATTTCATGTTGGATGTGCGACGGACGGAGAGACAGACGGAAGGGCAAAGGCAAATCTACGTGGCCCCTGCAAAAAGGGTGGGGGCTTGAAAAACTCATACAAACGATTTCAACGCATATGTATAATGAGAGCAGATAACTGTTATCAATGAAGATAGCATACAGAGGATTGGTTTCATTTTCTATTCACATGTCCCCGGTGTGCGGATCTAAAAATCAAAATTTGACAAAAGTTTAGGGAAATCTTGCTACGTTTCGGCTGCGCGCAATCATGTGTGGGAAACATTTTCAGCATCCCCACTGTTCATCAAACACGGCCTTTTCGTAGAAAATACGGCCTTCAACTTTGATGAAAATGTTGACGGTTTGGGGGTTTGTTTATTTGTATGTATGTTTGCCTGTTTGTGTCTGTAGGTTTTTTTATTTTATTTTTTTTTTATTTATTTTTGTTTGTTTGTTTGTTTGTTTTTTCGATGGAGCGTGTCAGCCATTTCATGAGGGAAGCGTGGCAAACACGTGTAGATGTCTATTGATGGTGCTGGCCACATAGTTAAAATAAGAAACGATCGTCCAGCAATGTAACTGACCATATTTGCTGTTATCTGTGATATTGAAAGTAGCGTAATATATATAATATCAGTCTGTCCAACAATCTGTTTGTACTAACATTTTACAATGTACTTAGGTATGTAAATATTATAATAAAATGTTAACCAAGGCCTATTTTCTACATTGAATATGTAACATGTACAATGCACATGTCCTTACGCTTTTTGGAGTTTTTCTCAATGAGTGGTTTATCTCTGGTTGAGGTCCGAGGGACATGAATTAATGAATTGATGATACTGATGTTTTTACATGATTGTATAACACAAATTGTACATAATGGATTAGATATTGATTCACGTACGGGCTAAGGTGAACGTAGAGCCAGGTCTGCCACGCAGAAGATTTTGTTTTTGTAACATTGATATTTGTTTTTGACATTACTTGCACGCATCGTGGAACTCCTTTCCACCGGTGCCCCCGCTATGAAGGAGTAGTCGCCCCGTTACTACTACTACTACTACTACTACTACTACTACTACTACTACTACTACTACTACTACTACTACTACTACTACTACTACTACTACTACTACTACTACTACTACTACTACTACTACTACTACTACTGCTGCTGCTGCTGCTGCTGATGATATTATTATTATTATCATTGTTATTATTATTATTATTATTATTATTATTATTATTATTATCATTATTATCATTATTATCATTATTATTATTATTATTATTATTATTATTATTATTATCATATCATCGCCATTATTGCACATCAACATCCTCATTATTCCATCTCTATGTCAATTTTCGTTTGAAGTCATATTTTGACAAAGTGTTAAAAATATGGTACTGTAACCTTTCTTTTTGGAAAAGTCCATTATAATGGGAGGTCATTGTTGAATACTGAAAATATCTCAAAATGGTATATATGTACAGACATGTCAAAAGTCAGGGGATTTATATAAATACTTATAACAGTTTTAATCATTTGAAAATATATCCTTTTGCAATTTGATATATTTCTGCATTCAGCTTTAAAATATCCCCCGAGCATATCTAAATGTGGTCCGATAAATATTTGAAGATGTATGAAACGCGTTATACATATTACCGACATTTCAAAATACAGTTGAAATGTCTTCAAATACTTTGCCATATTCCTAAATATTTGACGGTGATGATTTGATAATAACAACAATAGTAAATTTAGATATATGTAGACGATTTACGAAGACAATTTTAGAATATTTGAATCTGTATTCCAGTATGGGTGGTTTGTTGATCATTCAATCATGTCATGATAAATTTATCATTATTTGATCAAAATGTCACAGTATTTTCAGGCGTATAATTTGGTTCAAGTTGGAGAATTATGTACGTGACAAATGGTTTAGAAATTTAAAATATCTCATACCCTTATAATATTTGTGTGCTTAAGACGTGATGGAAATGTCACCTGAAAACATGTTTATACGAAGAGAAACAGTCTTCCAAATCAACATAGGTTAATTTAATCAGTAGGTAGACATGATGGCTCAATATGACAGTTCCGCTATGCTGCACATCTCTAAATGCAATAAGCTACGTGAGAAACAAGGCACTCTATTGTTGCTAGACCATCTCAATCGATTACAAATTCCCCAAACGGCAACGAAAAATGAGAGATCCCCGCTGTAGGCAGACCTCCATTCTAAATTAATGACTCTTCTTTGGAATGGTACACCGCGGACAGAAGATTAGAGCCTTTTTATCAATTGAGCTGAAGAATCGTTGCTATGATCTCCTTATTGCTAATTGAAAGACAAATCAAGCAAGCAATCACCTGAAATTCTCATTTATTACACTGAAATTTGGCTCGTTGAGTAATATTCCAAGCAGAGCAGGGAGAAGGAGGAGGCTAAATACTCGTAATTGAGATTTGTTTCGGCACACACTTTTTTCCATTCAAATTACGATGCTTTCTTCTTCTTCTTCTTCTTCTTCTTCTTCTTCTTCTTCTTCTTCTTCTTCTTCTTCTTCTTCTTCTTCTTCTTCTTCTTCTTCTTCTTCTTCTTCTTCTTCTTCTTCTTCTTCTTCTTCTTCTTCTTCTTCTTCTCCTTCTTCTTCTTCTTCTTCTTCTTCTTCTTCTTCTCCTTCTCCTTCTCCTTCTCCTTCTCCTCCTTCTCCTTCTCCTCCTCCTCCTCCTCCTCCTCCTCCTCCTCTCCTCCTCCTCCTCCTCCTCCTCTTCTTCTTCTTCTTCTTCTTCTTCTTCTTCTTCTTCTTCTTCTTCTTCTTCTTCTTCTTCTTCTTCTTCTTCTCCTGGTCCTTTTTTTTGGGGGGGGGGGCAATAAAAAATCATGACATCGGCTAAAATGCCCTCGGTGAAGCAAAGTGCTCAGCAGCAAACTTTCATTGCCCTCAAAATACACTGCAGAAAGCTGTTGATTCAGCCTCAGTTAACTCTCTGAGTGTCAATCACGACTAAAGTCGATTTACTTAAGCCAAACTAGTCTGAATTATCTTTAGGATCCCAGATTCGTATTCCTCGTGAAAAGCCCTTTCTTTCAAGTACCAGTATGCCTATAGTTCCAGAGAGAACATCCCAGGTCAACAGCTTTTCTCGGCGCATTTGGCGCCGTTACGACGATAACATGCCGTCGGTCGATTCGGCTGAATGGGTCAAAACTGGATAGCCCGATAACTACAGAAAGGATAATCGATGGGATCTCTAGATATTTAAACACAGACTAAGGATTATATTGGTCATCTGCAAGATATGCTATGACACAGATGCAGCAGGAACCGGTAAATTATAAAACGTCTAGTCCCTATGATGCACAATCGAAGCTCATAGAATACTACAATATTTACCAATTTCAAAGATCATTATTGCCGGTGAATATATCTGAGAGCCTGTCAGTGACTGTAAATTAGATTGTGCATACCGTGCGCGTACATTGGTAACGTTAACGTTATGTATGTATGTATGTATGTATGTATGTATGTATGTATGTATGTATGTATGTATGTATGTATGTATGTATGTATATATGTATTGCTTTAATAATATATTTATCACTTTGAATGGCCTGGTAACTTACAAAGTCGACCTGGAGGCTCTGGAGATACATGCGGTGCGCGAAGTATTTTTTCCATGTGCACACAGGTCAAAGCGAGATTTGGTGGTACATTAGAAAGCAATAGGAAACAGGAAAGATGATTTGCTGCATGGTTAATCAGTGTGTGTGTCTTCAAAGCATATTGGTATGGCAATGTACAACTATTCCAAAACACAGGACTAGAAGTTGGAATGACATCTCTATATATTATAGCTTTGAAGTTATTATTATGGTGCTGAAGTTATACAAGATTGAAAATTTCGAATACTACTAATTAGCATAATTCAAATTGCTACAACTTTTGCTTTAGATTCATTACATGCGCAATGGTCAACAACCCCCTAGTAGAAGTCAAAGTGACATCTGTATCTGTAATAGTTTTGAAGATTTTCAAGTTTTATAATTTCCAATGCTGCTAATCAGCATAATTTAAATTACTACAACTTTATTTTTAAATTCATTAGATGCACAATGGTCAATTATCCCCTAATAGAAGTTGGAATGACATCTCTATCTATTATAGTTTTGAATATATTCAAGATTTAAAATTTCAAATGCCCCTAATTTGCATAATTTTAAACATCTTCATTCCTCTGTATAAAACGGTCAAACTCCTTGTATAGAGGTACAATCATGCCAAGTTTGGAGTTTCTATGTATAATAGTGTCCGAGAAAAGTGTCGTACAAAATTTCTGGCAAAGAAGAAAGAAGAAAGAAGAAAGAAAGAAAGAAAGAAAGAAAGAAAGAAAGAAAGAAAGAAAGAAAGAAAGAAAGAAAGAAAGAAAGAAAGAATTTTAGGAAAAACAGAAAAGTGTGTGTTGACACACACACTTTAACTAGAAAAATTTTATTTGCTTGTCATCAAATTAGTCTGCGTGCCGAGATACATTTTAAAGATTGTCTATTCAGTATTTATTAACTCCTCTAACAATAAGTTTTTCATGCGGCTATGTCAAAAACTTCTGAATTGAAGTTGGAAAGGCATCTCGATTTATAGTTTTGAAGCTATTCACGATTTAAATTTTGCGTTTTTGCCTCATTTACATAACTCAAACTACAATAACCTGGTTCATTGGATGCAGCTATCCGACAAATCTATTAATTGAAGTTTAAATGACACCTCATGAAGTCTATAATATTTTTGAAATTGTTCAAGATTTAAATATTGTGTATTCACCTAACTTGCATACATCATACTGCTACTACTTTGACTCATGGTTCATTGGATGCAGATATGACACAAATTTATTAATTAAAGATCGAATGACACCTCAGTCTATAATAGTTTTGAAGTTATTCAAGATTTAAATTTAGTGTATTCACATAATTTGCATGAATTAAGGTGCTACAACTTTGGTTCGTGTTTCATTGGATGCGGCTATGTAACAAACCTGCCAATTGAAGTGGGAACGGCGCCTCTATCTATAATAGTTTTGAAGTTATTCCAAATTTTAATTCTATGTATTCGCCTAATTTGCATAAATTAGAATGCTACAACTTTGGTTCAGGTTTTCAGTGGATGTGGCTAAGTCACAAACCCATATATTGAAGTTGGAATGACGCCTCTATCTCTGAAAGTTTGGAAGTTATTCAAGAATTTAATTGTGTGTAGTCACCTAATTTGCTTAAATCATAATGCTACAACTTTGGTACTTGGGTCATTGGATGCGGCTATGTTACAAACTTACCAATTGCAGTGGGAATGGCACCTCTATCTGTAATAGTTTTGCAGTTATTCCAGATTTAAATTTTGTATCTTCACCTAATTTGCGTATATCAAAATGCTACAACTTTGGTACTTGGTTCGTTGAATGCGGCTATGTCACAAACTTGCCAATTGAAGTGGGAATGGCACCTGAAATATTCAACTTTGAAATGTTTCAAGTGCTCCTATTTAGCATCATCTAAAATACTACAGTTTCCGTTCACTGTCCATTAGATTGGCTGGTGTCAAAAACTAAATAGTAAATAAATAAGTAAGTAAGTAAATTAATTGATGAATTAATTAATAACTAAGTAAAGAATAAAGTAGTTGAGGAAAAACGATTCTGTATTCACACACAGACTTAATGATCTGTATCCTCAGCTGGAAGTCCACCACAAAAACAGGTGGCTGCATAAGTCATTTTAATATTGTACAGATGGCACTTCAGTACAAAGCGACGCTATCTTTACTGTGTTGGGCATGTCATATGAAAACGTTGCCTGCGAAGTTCTACCTACACATCAGACCATAAAAAAACAGAGTCTGCTTCGCAGGCAAATGGAAACGCTGTACATGAGGAATTCATATTAAATAGAACTTCTCTGCAAATGTTAGGCATTTTCGCTTGATCTTCAAAACACATTAAGTGAAAAACTGTCGAATGTCTATCGTTTCATAATGTAACAGTGGCAGGGACAGTCCCTGAAATTTGCTGAAAATTAAATCAATGTACAGTGTGTGTCTCTTGTCAAAATTGAGTATTTGCTGCTATATCCTTTGTTAATTGTTTTGTGCCCTTGATGGTCTTGGCCGCTTATCCCTGAAATGACACTTTGAATGTTGGCAAGCCTGCAGTGGACGAAAGTAATGAATCGCTGAATCGTACAGTCCTACTTTTCCCTAACCCTATGTGCATAATATTCCTTAAGGAGCGTCGAGTGATTTGTTTCAGTGGCAGGGGAAGGGGGAAGGGACATCTGATAGATAAGCAGGAGCGAATCTTGTGTCATTTTGTGAACAAGTATTAGATTTAAGGGGTTGTTTTATAAACAAGTGCCTCCGACTGTGTCGAGGTAATAAATTAAACTGACGTCAAAGTAGATAATGTGTAAAAGGGGAAAGAACATCCATTTAGAACTTGCTTCAACAAGAGTCCAAATTACCAGGGCCTAACACACACACACACGCGCGCGCGTGCGTGCGTGCGTGTGTGTGTGTGTGTGTGTGTGTGTGTGGTTCCGTTAACCTGACAGTATCCTACTGAAAAGACTCGACCCCAAATAACTTTTATGAAACATGAAGAAAAAAGTTTTAAGCTGCCTTTCTCTAATAAAATTGATCGACCCGCCTGAAAGATTTTTTCGAGAAAGTGGCCTTCGTGTGCCTTTTTTTTTTGCAGAAAGTCGATTACAACACAGCATTTTATTTCAACTTGTCTGGAGGGTTAACTTGGGCCAGGGAAACGGCATAGCCTTGGTTGTTCGGTGAAACAGCATAGCCCTGGTTGTTCAGTGATCGTTATCGTAATATTTCGCAAGGTTCCAGGTGTCTGTTCTCCAAGTTACCAGGGCAAACGGTCGTTAAAGTCCTTATAAACATGACTTACTATCTTAACTTTAATCTGCCCTCTCGGTTGTGTCTGAAGCAGTTATCATCGTTAGTTACAAATCCAAATGCGACATGATACCGTCACCCGGCAAATCATGCACGTTGGTGAGTGCTATTTTGAACATGGCACAATGCACTGCGGGACAGTCGCACAAAAATACATTTGATTTGGATGTCAAAGTAAATCGCGGCCACAGCATATATCATATCATTATTGATGCTCTGAAATATTTGCAAAATATGTACTTTTGCTTTCATGTTTTATAAACCCCCAAGATCGTCCCCATGCTATCCTCATTTACAAACCATTGGGTGTGAATCTACAATTTATGTAAATGGTAGCTAAGTCCGTGGGTAAGTCCCGATTGGATATTTTGAATAGGTATTATTCAAAATATATGTGTGATTAGTGTTAAAGGAAGGTTAACTTGTCGAAGGCATGTAGGCATTAGATAGCAAGAAAATTAGTTGTTTATTATGTGCAGACGATTTAGCGCTTTTATCTGAAAGTGAACTTGGTCTACAGTCTTGTTTAGATAAAATGTCAGAATATTGCTCGAAGTGGAATTTGACTATAAACGTGGAAAAATCAAAGGTTGTTATATTTAATAAGTCTGGTAGAAAGATGTGTAGAAAATTTAGTGTTGGTAATACAGAACTCGAGGTAGTGAACAAATACACTTACTTAGGAATAGAAATTACATCAAATGGTTCCTTCAATAATGCAATGAAACAGTTATGTTCTAAAGCAACTAAATCACTTGGACGATTAAAACGAATTTTGTTTAGTACGCAGAACGATATAAGGTTATATATTGATTTATTTGATAAGCTTGTTGCACCAATATTCATGTACGGATGTGAAATTTGGGGTGCATACCTCATCCCACCTGCTAAGTGTATTGCACTTGAAGATATATCTCGTTATTTTAAGTTGGACTTGGAAAAATTGTACATTAGTTTTTTGCGATATATTTTGGGCGTCAATAAGAAGACCTGCAATGTTGCTGTAATAGGTGATTTAGGACAATACCCATATTCTTTGAAAATATTAACACGTGTGTGTAAAAATTGGTACAGAATGAGATATATTGATCCAGAAAGTTTGTTGGGCGACACATTTCAATGTAACTATGACTTGACGACCGATAAATCCCAATGGTTAGCGTCAGTTAAAAATACACTAATCATTGTAAATTGTGAAGATTCTTGGAACAGAACTATTTACGAAACTTTTGATTTTTCTGCCGGCGTCTTCCAAAATTTATTGCAAGAAAAATTTGTTATACAATGGGAAAAAACAATGGAAATGCAGTCGTCATCAGATAAAAAATTACGAACCTATGTAAAATTTAAAAATAAGTTGGAAATAGAGCCTTACCTAACTATGATAAAGGATTTTAATATCCGTAAAAATTTTGTACGACTCAGAACTAGTTCACACAATTTATATATTGAAACAGGTCGACACAGAAGACCTATGAAAGTACCTGTGCATGAAAGACTATGTAACCATTGTAACCTAGTAGAGGATGAAATACATTATGTTCTAGTTTGTGAAAAATTTGATGAGCCCCGGAAACGATTTTTAGACAAATTGTCAGAGATATTTGTTACCTTTGGAGAATTGGACTTAGAAGAAAAATTTATTTTTATTATGAAATGTGACGATTATGAAATAATAACTCTTCTGGCTCAATATTTAACCGAAACCACTAAAATAAGGGGTGATCTATAGTTTTTTCTCCAATCTGTATACGAAGCAAGGTTGTTTACGATGGACAAGAGTTAGTTTTCCTAACTTTTCCTCTTTCTTTTTTCTGTTTCTTTTACATATTTTGTTGTTGTGTATTGTATTTGGCAAAATGCCTCCATCTATAAGTTGAGGTGCAGCAAATAAAGAATCATTCATGTAATGTAAAATATATAATGGGAGTTTTGCAGCGTGAGCATCAACTAAACATGTAAATACAATGCCTTAAAATTACCAGTTGTTGGCGGCGGTGGGCCCCAGTAAAGGAATATTGCATCAGATACTGAGGTCGCCTCTAAGCTATGAATTAAGCAGCACTGGGAGGACGTCCCAAGCGCACTCGCTGTGTCCAAGTTAGAGCTTAGTGAAGAAGGGTGCCCCCATAGTGGATACAGGTCCGAAAGTACCGGCGGGTTTTATATAATTGGTAAATACGGGAACAACTGGGTTTCGAGAAGTTGAAAAATGAACTTTCTCCATCTTGACGTTTCACTTTATTTTCTTAAAAACACAGTCATATAGATGTGAAATCCAGCACGGCCATGCACGCACCCACACGTCACAAGAAATCAACGACCACACATCTAAAGGCAAGTCTATTTTTATCGTCATCACTTTCACTATTTTCTTAAATCACCACATTAAAATTAATGGACTTGGCTGCATAATTACAGCGCCTGCGGACAGGGACAAAAAAATTATTGAGACAAACGTTCAATATCAGCGATTTACCAGATCTAAATAATCATGTCTTCATTTGAAAACGCATTTCATCATAACCATTCCCACATTTTCCCATCTGAAACGCAATCATTTTTGTTTAAGAAAAACATAATACGTCTTTCATCACCAAAACTATATATAAATGATCCTATTAAAAGTAACTTATAGTCAACTGCTTGCAGTCCAGTTTCCTCGGAGTGATTACCATTGCCTGCAATCTATTCGTTTTCTCCATGACGTCATAAGGTTTAGGGTAGTAACGGTTATGACTCTTAAACGTTACCTTATTTTTTCCTGTATGAAACACTCATTTTTAATCATTGAAAACGTGTGTCTTTCATCACCAAAACTATAAATTAATTACTCTAAGTAACTCATCATCAACTGCCAGCAGTGCATTTTCCCGGAAGTGATTATTGGTAATCTACTCGTTAAATCCACGGTGTCATGGTAACGGTCTTGACGAAACACCATTATTGTTTAATTCGACAAATTCAAGTATCTTAAATTGAGCGTCTCATCTAGGAAAACATGGACGGTAAACGTGTTATATCTCTATTAAACTGTAGCGTGCGGAAAAAAGTTTTCATTAAGTTTCAACTTTACAAAACACAGCTGTGGTTCAAAGAACACCATTAAGTTGAGCTCAATTGAGACCAGCGTGAAAAAGAAAACCTTTATTTGGCTGATCTTATTTCGTCAAATAAAACTAGGCATTAAAAACAGAAGTTAATAAATGCTATAATATCAGCAATTTGTAGGTATAATGAATAAATATAACAATAAATGTCTCAGACAATGAATTCCTTTCAATGCTGCCACAGGAAGAAGTCGTACGTTTGAGACTAAAAATGGTTAGCCAGGTACAAAAACATCAGCATTTGCTTGTTGATCACATGACCTGGTGCATCGGTAAATACTTTGTGGATCTTCTTCGTCAAAATACACGAGACCAGCCTTGCGCTCAGTAGCTAAAACGCTTGCAAACGTTCTGTAATTATTATTTGTTTAGAGGCAAGTGCTCGCAAGCGTCCGCAAGCGTTCGGGTATACTGAACACACCCCGATATGAAGCGTGGCCTTGTGTGACCTGCCAAAATGCATAGCTTGTACTAAGAAGCAAACTTGCAACAAGTTTTCACAGAGATCGATATGAATCACCCCCTCATTTTCTTTAGTGGACAAGCGTTCTTCTTAGACTTTTATAGATTTTTTACTGGTGGTGCACGTTGTATACTAGTACATGAAGACACAAATCTTCCCTGAGCTCTGCATCAAACTTAGCCTTAAAGCTCTCCAATTGTCCCTTAGATTTTTTTTCGACTGTCTTACGAAATGTTTTTTCGTCATTCTGCTGAGCTTCCACATCCCAAGACCACCACCATATGTTATTTTCATTCGGAAAGTTTGGATCATAATCAAGCTCAGCGGCTTTGCAGCCTACACACTTTCTGTACATTAAGTTCTTACCAGACGATTTGCACACTATTTGAGGTGCTCAGTGCGTTTCTCTTCAGGCAGTCCTAGGGAATGCAGACGGTCAGCATGCAGTTGGAGACTCTCATGTTTTTACAGACACGCGTATCTCTATCCTCGGCAGATGGGCTAACAACCCACAAGGACTTCAGCCTTGCGAATGTCGAGAATGATGAATCCTATGTGGATCGTTTCATTTTCTGATACAAATTTCTCGAACAAATTCTTGAGAGTGTCCTAGGAGAATCTTTTCTGTTATTTAACTTTCTTATTGGTAAATATGCGTGAATTATCATACCTTTCTTTGGCCTCCACAGGATCCTCCTAGATCGCTATATGTTTCTCATGTGCTCTCGTCCCGGCCAGCGCTCACATCAGTGAACGCAATAGCCAGTCAGGTGGATGCTTTGGAGGCAAACCTTTCATAGAAGTTCAAAACTGTTTTCTTAGTTGTCTCCGCAATTTTGTGTGCGTGCTCTTTTCTTTCATATACTAAGTTCCTTGAGCGTTTTTTATTTTGCCATCGTTGTTTCTTTGTAATAATTAAGTCTGATTTTTTTGCAAAACTTGTGAGTCTGTATTTCTTGAGAACTTTTCCACTAATACGTTTAGAGAGAATCTGTGTGCCTTTCTCCTGTCCAACACTTTCTTTTGCGGTATTGTTTAGCTCTGACATGAGACAATGATGGAATAGAATGGTGGACAACGTAGTAGCCTGTTGGTTTTACGCTTTGGCGGTCCCTCAAGAGGATAACGTTAAGCTTTATCTCTGTTTACTTGTTTCTTGTATTTTTACACTTTTTCTGCCTGCGCTAAACGAACTATAAGACATGCAGTTTTTCTACATACTACGGATCGTTTTCTTCTAACTTTCCTACTGTCACGCTTCTTTTTCTCTGAACTGCGTGCTATCGGACAAAATCTGATTATTTCATCTGCATCAGATGGCGGAAATGTCACTGTCACAGGCTCCTAAACATGTCTTCGTTGCCTGTTTCCGTACGCCTGGGCAGACTCTTTCCCGTTTTTCCTCTCGTGTGTCTGTTCTTTCTTGGTAAGATTCTCAATACTTTTATATTTTTGTTTTGATCGCTTACTCACATTTTCTAAGTACACCTGACGCTGCACAGGGTCATTAACGGCTCTTCTTTTTTTTCTCTGTATCGCCTCTGCGTTTCTGCAGCTTTAAAGCCCTTGGCCACAAAAAGATAAAATTTTGACAATAAAGAGCAACAACACACCATATCATAACCGTTACTACCTATTTTAGTTGTGGATGGTGGGAAACATTTATGATGGTAACGGTTATGATGAAAATTAGGTTATTGCAAATTTAATCGAGTTAAATGACCTTGACCTTGATCATTTGATGTTTCAATCTTCTGAGAACCTAGAGTCTGAACTTGATCCAACTTACTGATTTTATAAGACTTTGTATTCCCATAGTTCTAAGAGTGACGGCAATTATGCAGAATAAAGGTACGCACCTGTATCATAGCAGATAGTCAGTAAATCCCGGAAAAATGAGGAAGCCAACTGACCTGGAACACTTGAATCCTCAAAAGGAAGCGCCAGACCTTTCAGTTTCGCTGTGTCTTCTTCCGTATACGAACTCGTTCAACATATCGAAGTTTATATTGTGGTTACGCTGCTTGTAATTAGGAGGCGATTAGTAGAAATAAGAAAGAAGGTAGAGTTAGTAGTGGTCAGTGATTAAAATACATTTGTATTAGCATGGAGCTATAATAGGCTATTATAGCTCCATGGTATTAGTGATCTTTTAGTACAACTTTGACACCAACATCTTGAATGACTTGTGGTTTATGGGACAGTCAGGAGAGACGAGTGAATAGTACATGACGCATGTGTCCGAAAACTGGGCCCCAGAAATTTTCATCACCAATATCAAGGATTTCAAGGCTGACCTGCTATCGGGACAAGCTGTTTTTGCATACATCAGCTGATTTGAGATGACCGTGGTGATACGAATGTGCCGCAAAATGGTACAGTGTGTATCACCAGGGAGGCTACACGTGTCTTTATATCACTTATGAATTGGGAATCGGGTATATGGGTGTGGGGATTTCATCGAGCGGTAGTTTGCTCTGACTTACAAGGTACATGTTAACTCATTGCATACCAGTCCCTGATATTTACGTATATTTACCAAGATTTAAGGCGACAATTGCATATTTAAATTCTTCATGAAAAGAGCTTTCGTTCAAGTACCGACATGCCTATCGTCTTAAGTCAGTGCCAGAACCACTGACCAAGGCCTATGACCATAGTATGGAATGAGTTAAATAAATATGCTTTTTCTTCATTTGTTTGTTTCCGATTTTCAACGAACGCAACCGAGACCCGTGCATTTTACATCCCAGAACAGACTCCTCCGGAAGTGACCACATTTTGCTTTAGAGTTATATTCCTAAAACTACTGTCCTCTCTCAATTCGTCAAAATAGAGGCTGAAAGCTTTCCTCTGCACAGAAACACATATATCTAAACTGAAAAAGGACGTTCAGGTCTATCTATCTATCTATCTATCTATCTATCTATCTATCTATCTATCTATCTATCTATCTATCTATCTATCTAAAACTTCTTTATGTGATCGACGACATGAGCAATTCAAACAAGACAGCTAAATTTTCATCAATATTGTGCGGGGAAGACAGGCAAACAGTCATTCATGTTGTCAAAATTAACATTTCATAAAGTCCCACATTTGCGTGATATAAAGCACTAAACTTAGGGGACAAAAGATCACATATTAGATGAAATAATCAATGATAGGCCTATTCATTAATCCTGTTGATACTTATTCATCCTGCTCTCTCATCTCTCATACCTTTGTTATGAACAAACTTCTTCGTATTGCCAAGCTGCTTATTCAAAACGAAGGTTGTTCTTGTCTTGAGATTTTTTCAGGATTTGTAAATATTGCAACAACTGGCACTGAATTGTGTTTCTTTGTTTAACTGTCTCTTTGTCTGTCTGTTGTCTGTCTGTATATCAGTCGATAAATGAATGAATCAATCATTAACTCATTAATTAATCTGGGTTGAAGACACTCATGTTTCACCTGCTTCCGCTGAGAGACCCTTCGTCCTAATTTGTTAAACTCATTAATGCGATGTTAAGTCACATCCTTCAAAGTGGCTCATTGAATCGACTTTGGAGTTAAATGTGACAACTGTAATCGTATATACATGTATTCCATATGTAAATATTTAAAGATTTATCGACAGTTGTTAACCCCTAAGCGTTCAGAATTGAGGTCAGTATCCTGTCAACGGCTTCCGTCTGCGCAATGTGGGCGTTTTTAGCGCTAAAAGCGCAAGATGACAACTGATGAGCTGGTGGCGTGTTACCACAGAGACATCCTTTGAGATTTGCGTTCAATGTATTTAACGAATAGCAGAATTAGATTTTTTTTTAATTGTCAGATGGTCAGGGTAGAAAAATGTCAATGAATGAAAGGGGTCGATCATAATACAAGTTGCGATAAGGGAAAACTATTCTCCTGAGAGCATATGATGAATATAGTGACTGCTGGGGGAACGTCAATGTAATATATGGCTGCTGAGAGCATAAGATAGTTACTCATTAGAACACCAGAAAGTGACTGCTGATCATGGCAGCGCAGATAATCACTCCTAGGCGCAAGAGATCCATCGTGAGAATGGTCTCTTAGCGTACCTCAAGGCAAGACCAGATAGTAACAATGTTTGTTGTCTTGAGAAGGCTTCGGCACGCTAATGTTGCGTGGCAGAGTGAGGGATAGGTAAATGCTGGCACTGTATTGATAGATACACAGATTAAAATCAACTTTGTGTCATTCTTGCGCGCGAGATTTTAAGGCAACGCGTCCTACAGCCGCCGGAAACCACTAACAAAGCACTAGATGGGCCGAATTAATATTCTACTGAGTAACCGGCAGTGAAGGGATGCATTGACGGGGACAGGGACAAAGCAGCTCCCCCCCCCCCCCGCCACCGCTCCTACATACGCCCCAAAATGCCTTCCCCTCCGGCACACACTCGTTCAGTTGCGTGCTGTACTAAAACATGCATATGCCCAGACTTCGTGTTGTTACGCGTGCATAGGTAAGGTGATAAAAACTTCGTTCTGTATTATGCATTCGTATTGATCAGCCGTTATCAGGGGAATTTAGTGGAACCCAGGGAATGGACCACCTGCCAGATATGCACATTGACATGGTCTTTCTGGAAGGTGTTTTGGAATTATTGCCTCTACATTTTACTCAAAATATACTAAAATGGTCTAAAATGATACACAATATATATATAAGTTGACAGGTGACCCTTAATGTGGTGGTCTCAGCTTGGTGTTTCGATGTATAATGGTCACGCTGGTCTACACCAAAATGTGTTTCTATTTTTGTATTACAGCTACACTATCTAACACATTTCTGCAGTGGATTCTGGCAGATTCCTTTGTAATCGTCAATTTAATATGGTATCATCCGGGCCACTTGGGACATTCTGATGCCAGGAAATATATCATGAAGTTTGAGTTTGACACAGCATTCATGATTTGTGCTGCATTTGTGAAACTCCACAAGCTTGTAGACAATACGGCTAAACGAGTTTTGTCAATTGTGTGTAATTCGTGTCCATTGACTGAGATTAAATCGAGCGCAATGCATTAGACTCAAAGGCGACAGAACACACAAACAAATGTCATCCGTATTAAACTTTTCGATAAATTAACACTTTCCCGCGCAAACAGGCGACTGAGACCTGATTTTTTCGAATGTCATCCGTTTCATCTTTTTCTTGGATGCAGCAGCTTTAAACTCATTCCATGCCAGTCCCTGATTTTTCCGTATATTTACCTAGATTTAAGACGACACTTGCATATTTAAATTCTTCATGAAAAGAAGTACCAACATGCCTATAGTCTTAAGTCAGTGCCAGAACCGCTGACCAAGGCTGTCACCATAGTATGGAATGAGTTAACCGGGTGGACTTGACAAGGAAAGCCATTGAAGTTTTTAGCGAATTTAAGAGTCAAAACAGGAATGAACTGAGACAGGGCAAATGAAAAGAAGTTGAACGAACCGTATATTTTTGTGTTGAATATGGACAGAAATAGGGCAAATGAAAGGACGTTGAACGAACCGTATATATATTTTGTGATAAATCATGCCTTATGGTTGCCGTTAGTGCTATACTGAAATACTGGAGAGTAAACTTATAGAAAATCAAACAAACAACATCAAAGAGAAAAATGACAAGAAAGAAAAAAGTGTGGATGACTGTATAAACCCGTCACAAGCTAGCTGGAGCGCACTTTCAAAGCGCACCGAGAAAAGGTTTTGGAGCCTGAGGCACATATGCATGTTTCTGGTAAGCTTTTTAGTTTCATTGGAAATGTTTGGTGAAAGTTTAGCATGGCAGAAAAACAGATAAATCTAAATCTAAAACTACTGACGGGTCACTGTCGCCCAGTTTGCCGCGATAGTGTCAACTAGCTTATTCATACATGATACACCTCGTTTGATCTTGGAATTTACTTGATTTACAAGAGAAGTGGCCTGAGAAACTATGGCTCTTTGTCTGCTGTAGTTCTTCCAAGCTTCCTTCTATAGTCTGCAGGTGGCATTTATTTTGGCCATTTGTTTTTTTGTTTTGTTTTGTTTTGTTTTGTTTTGCTTGTTTGTTTTTTTGGTTTTTTTTTTTTTTTTTTTTTTTTGTTTTGTTTTGTTTTTTGTTTTTGTTTTTGTTTTTGTTTTTTGTTTTTTTGTTTTTTCGTTTGTTTGTTTTTTTTTTTTTGCCTAGACATTAGATATGAAAGGAGAGACATCCATATGGGGAGTGCTCACCTGAGCTGTGGTCAGACTGCACTTAGCTTTCAAGTGGAGTGAAATAAGACCCTCAAAGAAATCGACACATTTTGTTCAAAATGAAACAAAAGAATAAGAAAACATGAATTTAAAAAATACAAAAACTGAATTTAATAATAATAATAATAATAATAATAATAATAATAATAATAATAATAATAATAATAATAATTATTATTATTATTATTATTATTATTATTATTATTATTATTATTATTATTATTATTATTATTATTATTATAATTATAATCATCCTCATCATTATCATTATCATTATTATTATTATTATTATTATTATTATTATTATTATTATTATTATTATTATTATTATTATTATTATTATTATTAAGACCTGTTGCAGGTGTAATAATTGACTGCATGCATCGAACCGTTCAAATTAATTTTATTGAGACCATAACATTTGTTTGTCAGGTTCGTCAAAATAACTTGCAAGATCGTCTTGTGATGATCCATCAATAGCGATACCTTGGAGAAGCACATTTGTAAGTTTGTGTGTGTGTGTGTGTGTGTGTGATATGCATGCCATTAAATTCTAATTCAGTTTCTTTACTTCAGAGCCTGCTGTTGCCTGCTGTTGCCTGCTAAACAGACTCTTTCATGTTGTTTTTGAGTTGTGGAAAAGCACTAGACTGGGAAGCTGAAGGCGTGCTTCGCAGACAAAGCCTGTTGGGGAAAAATGCAAATACACACCATACAGCATCAGTAGAAATAGGGGTACTCGCCTTGGAGTTTTTGTGCTATAGATGCCGGCAACGTGGCATGGTATATGTTAGTGTGTGTATGGGTGTGCAAGTATATTAACTCCGCATGCGAGACGCTATTGAGACATTGCTCTTATAATCTTGCTGTGTTACCATATAAAGTTACTCCCGCATAGGTAACTTACACTTTTGTAATCGCAAAAGGTCTTTGCATATAAGCAAATGACAGTGTGCTGGAAACACGGCATCAAAAGAAAGATGTATGTTAGTTGGTGCAAAATTTTACTTGAATGCAAATAATTAATAGACTAATAAATGGAACACTCCACTTGATTAATTTATCGAGCCGCACAGTGTCAATAACGGCTTGACAGGCACACAATTTTTTACCTAGACCTGAGCGAAATTCAATAAAATTTAAGTGGTTACTCGTTCGAAATTTACCTTTTGCGCAGCTACTCTCTTTCAGAATGCATTCTCCACTGAGTATCATTCATCTTACAGAATCAACGGACTCAGCAGGCCTGCGCTGTTCAGCTTTCAAAGTGCCCGTTCACAGATGACAGAATATTGTTAATTTATCAGCCAGATTTTGTTACAACTAATTTGCCGAAGTACGTTTTAAGAATTCTGTAGCATATCAGTACGTAAAGGGTCTACTTATCACATCAGAAGCAAAGATGCATAAATAATTCCAGCAAGTTGCTTAGTGTATGTTTCCAGTCGGTACAAGTGATTTACATTCTGGATCTCCTCTAAACTTTGTTTCCGACCATATGTTATCGTCATGGCTTAAAATTTCAGATGTGTGTCATCTCAGTTCTACTTTCTACTTATGAATGTACCGACAAAACAAAATATAATTTGAATTATAGTGATCCGCCTTTTTTAATGATTATGAGATGTCGTTGATTTACCAACTAAATAAAATATTTTTGACAGATTAATATATCTTAAGTTCAATGCGTGTCGGGCTTACATTAATTCCAGATAAGAAGAGTGATTGGCTGGGTAAAGTATAACTATGTAACAGCAAGTATAACTGTGCAACAACTGCAGCCAATCCATTTTCTGAGTCATGCACCAAAATGCAACCTCATACATTTCCCGCTTTTTCCCTTACTTTGTTTGTGTATTTTATTTGTTTCGTTTTTATAGTTGTTTGTTTGTTGCTTTTTTAATATGAAATGAATTTAAATCGAGCAAAAGTTTCTATTTTGGTTAATATAATTTTATAAACCAGTTTTGTAATTTATGAAGCCAATTTAAAAGGCAATCAACTGTACAATAGCAGGAAATATTGAAATTCAAACAGAATTCAGAATTCAGGGCAAAATGGCGAGACTTAAAAGTGTCCCCCGAGACTTGGAGAAACGTCCGTGACTTCGCGGGAACATGGTAGTCAGCGCCACCGGTGGCAAAAATTGTCCCTATCTCGGAAAGCGACTATTCGTTCATGGTCGCATGTGACAAGATTTCCATATATCTGCCAGAGCTAAGTATGTTTCCTCTGGGTTCTCTGGTTCCCCCCGACATTACGTTCGGAATAACTGGGATAAGATCTGCCCACAGAACTGGAAAGAAATACATCCTTTCACGTAACACGTAACAGGCTAGCCAGTAAAGGGAATGCTCTACCATAATTATCAGTATTAAATCAAAGGCAACAAGAGCGCGACATACAGAATTTAAATGTGATCGGTTATAAGGCATTAAAGATTCTACAAACTTATGGAAAGGCCAACACCCGCATGTACGTGGTGGCCCTGTACAAGATAGCCGACAATCGGGCACTCTGGTGGTGCACGTGGTGGCCCTGTACAAGATAGCCGACCGTCGCGCACACTGGTGGTGCACGTGATGTGATGGCCCTGTACAAGAAATCTGACCGTCGCGCACTCCAGTGGTGGAAAAAATCGATGTTGTACACAGCCCCGTTTATAAGCTGTTATTATTCCGGAATAATGGGTTGTATAAATCTTATGACCGAACGGTTATAAACATTTCTGGTTAGCTGTTTTAACGTTAACTTGCAAAAGTACAGTTCTAGCAAACTGAGTACAGCGTGTGTTCAGCAACAGCAAGAAATAACCTATTGGTAAATTTATGTTCCTTGACAGTCAGTGATCTTGGTTTGAAGTGACCAGATAATGTCTTCAGCGTGATACGATTTCCAGCTCCTATTTTCTTCCTTTTATCAGACAAGGAGCAATATGCCCAACGGTGCGCTAATATACATTCCTTTCACCTGCCATAGTACTGTTGGTAGTTTGATGGGCAGTTGACGTGTAATTCTTAACACAATACTGTTTTCTCTGGAGACAGCTGCGACAAGACGTGCAGTACATGTATTAAACCAGCAGGTCTTTTATTCAAAGTGTCACGCAAAAGTGCAAATGAAAACGTTAGACCCATCTGTCGATATTTTAAGAATCCTGTGTCGACCGATTTTGACGAATAAGTGTTAACTTACGTACCATACTATGGAAGAGGTGAAGTGTGATTAACACACAATTCCCAGAGAAATGGTCCAATTAAATGAATCCCTTACATAGGAATGCACCGGATGTAACCTCTTGACACGCCCACTTTCGTTTTCGATAGCCAGCCAGCTGTCTGTGCTTTGGCCGATAGTCCTGACGATTTCATAAGTGCTCAATATACGGTTCCACCATCAAACCTGTTCTGTGGTACAACGGGAAGTATCAGCATGTATTAAAGGCATAAAATTCTAGATGAGAGCACGACAGACAAAACCCACATGGGCCTGCTGGTGCTTTGAACGTGTAACTATAACACTGTGCCATGTTGATTGTGCAACAGATGACCCTATATAATCTTCCAGCTTCATTCTTTCTCACCAATTCACCTTGCAAGTTTTAATTTTCAGAAAGCCTGTTACAATTATGGGTGGGAGGCTTCTGCGTGTGGTAGGCCACGGTTTAACACTGAAATTCCAAAAAACAGTGTGCATACTCGTTTCATCGTCAAACATTATATCGTTTGGGCAAATAATGCCCATATAATATAAATTATAGTGTCAAAATTCCATAAAAAATGACAATTATGAAGCTGTAGTAAGTGTGTACATGATACAAAAGTATCAATGATACTGGAAAGTACTGGACTAGGGAACGACACAGTCACAAAGAGATTAGTTTATGATTTTATTCTGTTTTTACCCTCTGACGTGTTTAAGTGATGCCAATCTTCTATGTGTTTATTCGTAATACAGGC
Organism: Hermodice carunculata; assembly: GCA_964020975.1. Taxonomy (NCBI): domain Eukaryota; kingdom Metazoa; phylum Annelida; class Polychaeta; order Eunicida; family Amphinomidae; genus Hermodice; species Hermodice carunculata. Next base: position 26,793 of record CAXHWN010001080.1, on the reverse strand, counting down.
TTTATTCTGTAACACGTGTGTAGTTATTGTTATTGTATTTTTCCGGTTTTTTAAACTTTATTTGTTTAATCATTTATTTCACTTCATTTATTTATTTATCTATTTATTATTTATTTATTTTTCAGTCTTCTTTCTTTCAGATTTATTTATTTATTTATTATTAAGTCTTATTCTCTCTTTTTCAGATTAATTCGTTTCTTAAGCTTCCTCCGATAAAAGGGGCATTGTGAAGTTTGTCCCTACAACCAATGCCTACAAGTTTAATAATACTCTGAAGTTCCTTGGGCCCGCACGCGTACCAAACCACCTTCGTCAAGTTTACCGCGACAAAATTTTGCCACCGGAGCATAGGAAAAAATAAATTAATAAAATAAAAGGCGAGCCTGACCTGGACCCACTTTTGGTGACCTCAACGTCCTAAACGCAAGAACTTGCACATCGCCGAAGGATTCGAGATTTGTTTCATTATTTAATTTGAAAATTTATGGACCCCGTCACATTTTTGCTTGACCGCTGACGCATATTTTTTGTCCAATATGCCAGCGATTAAGATTCGAGTTTAAAATGTAGCTCACCTCCATGCAAAAATGCCGAGTGGTGTTTTTGATTTTAAGTATTCCTTGTTCCTCTGGCATCTCAAATACCGCAAGGTTCTCCGATTTTTCCCTACGCGACATGCATGTAAGTCAACTGAAGCCATGCACCTGATATATAGTTATTTCAGATACCAGCCCCATTAGAAATATTAATACCTACACACCCACCCACCCCCAGCGCTAAACACACACGTACACACAAAAACACGATAGTTTTATCCCTGCAATGAAAAAAATGAAGAGCTAGCTCATTTTCGGAAGAGGATACATCCCAAGTTCAAGGGATTTATCTGGAATCCTGCTTTTTTAAATCCCGGAGCGAAGCGTAGGGATTTAAAATGCAGGATTCCAGATAAATCATGAGAACAAGGGATGTATCCTTTTTATACCATGCCTTCTTTGTTTTCATGAATATAAATGCATTTTAAAATGTATTCACCAAAGCAAATCAGTCCTGTGTTGAAATTTAGCCATAGAGATTTAAAGCAGGGATATATGTGTAAGCAGGTGACATATATATCCCTTGAGAAAACAAAGGAGGCATGGTATAAGTGTGGAAAATATGGTTTCGGTGCAGTCGGTTTGTTCACTCATGCAACCCTATGCGTGCAAAAACGAGGTATCATTACATATGCACGATAGTGTACCCATGCTGAAGTTATGCGAGGCATGATGTAATAAGGGTTCTTGACCCCCTTATATTCCATGACCTACTATTAAACAAAAGACAAAAACAAAACAGAACAAAACAAAACAAAAATCTGTCCATAGCTCGAAAAGTTAATTTTGTGATGGCTCAATGCTCAGAGTGCAGCTTTACTTAATTTACATCATGCTCTGACAGATTGAAAAACTACGGTCATATGATATGGTCGTTGAGAAAAAAAATATCGTTCTTGTGTCATCTGCGTCCTTGTCCGCGCCAAATTGTGGTGACGGTATCACAGAGAGGATTGAGCATTCCAACTCAAATTTTCAGAATCCCTAGTTATACATCAAATTTACCATGAAAAATTTGGGGCTTCCACATGCAGTGGTTTTTGAGTTATTAAGTCGCATGGTGTGATGGAAAGTAATGACAATACTAAACTCAGGCACACAGAAACCGTCTATTCTTGTTCTTTCCTAACATTACAAGCCATATGAAGTCATTTTCCTATTGGCTAGAATGAATACCAACCTCGGATCTACAGCAAAATTTGGTCTTTTAGATAAACTACATGCCAGAGTCGATGGCTTCGGTATATGTATGTATGTATGTATGTATGTATGTATGTATATATATATATATATATCCCTACTTAAATAATGTTATGGGGGTGACCATTTAACTCCCACAGATTTTATAATCACTTACTCATCATTTTATTCATCTTTTCTTTCTTAACGATTGTTAATATAAATCTCTGTCCTGTCCTTTTTTCTGTTTTCTTTCCCTGTGTGTTTGAAGAATTCGTTGGCTGTTACAAATTTACACTGAAGTCCCTTTACTCACTCCTACAAAGCGAAAAAATATTTCAATCTGGATCTCACTGAGCTTTTTTCCTGTGTATTACTTTCGCAGTGGCTCATCTGATGTTTTCCGTTCCTTGTTCAAATTTCTTCTGCCATTTTACTCATCCAATCTACACCTGATCAAAGCATTCCTGCCAATATAGAGCCAGGCATGTATTCCTCCGCCGACAATGGAAGCTGGCTGAGTTTTTTTTCTTTTCTTTTTTTTTTTTTTTTATAGATTTGATTTGATACGTTGCAGATCGGTAGAACAAAGTGACGTGCTACTCTACTCCCGGGACGCTTACTTTTGAGTATTTTTCTCTTTTCAATTTATGATTTACCCTCAGGACATGTATCAACCTGACAGCTATCCACGTCTGTGGACTGAATGTAAACAAACACACGTGGATCTATGCCGCAGGCTTACGTTTAGTATGTCAAGTGAAAGTCGTTATACATTTTCATTTCATTCTATCTCAGACAATTTCAACAGTGTGTGAACCGACGCGAGTGATATACTTCTAAGGTTTGTCGAAGAAATTGCAATTTGGGGGAAATCTTCAGAGATGTCTGAAAAAAATACTGCCGTTTTCAACCTTGGAGAAATGCCTGATAATAGAGAAAACAAAAGGAAAAGAAGAGACCAGGGCTAAACCAGTGAGAATGAATTCTCCGACAGTTTATCAACAAAAAATGGACAAGCCGTCCAACGAGCGGTCTGCAGCCCTGACAGAGTGCCAGCCTTAAGAGAGGCACTTGTCACTGAGATCGAAACTACAATTAAAAAACATTGTGATGAGAAGATCGATCCCATTAGACCGCGGTTGATCAATGTTGTGAACACCGTCGTGATACACGAGCAGGCACTTCGTTGTGCTGAGAAAGAGCGTGCCAAAGCTGAAACAAGAAATAAAATGGTTGTCACTGGCAGACACAATAATTTAACAATATATATTGTATTGATGAAAATGAAAGTGAAAATACCTGACAAATCATGCGTGAGCTCGCCACGAAATTAGACATAAGTTTAAATCATATTTCAGCTAAAAGACTTAGGCAAAAGCAACAAAGTAAACAGAGGCCCATTAAGATGTGCTTCGAAAATCATTGGAATAAACGTAATCTTTAAGCTGTACGAACAAAACTCCCATCGGAAGGAATGTCGAATATGTGCATAAATGAGGATCTCGCTAGGCCGCAAGCAGAAATTATCTGCAATGCAAGGAAAGCAAAACAGAAAAAAAAAACTTATTAAAACTGCATGGACCCAAAATTGATTGGTTTTCATCAAAAGATTAAACGGAGTTGATATTTCTATCACTTCGGTAGAAGAACTGAAATCTTTACTGCCCAGCTTTGATCCTTCAAAGTACAAAAAAAAAAAAAAACCCACAAAAAAAAATTATTTTTCCCATTTATTATCAACTTGAATCTTTCATTTCTCATTTTACTCTTTCTCTCGTCTAAACATGACCAATGGCTACCGTCGCTATCGACCCTTTCACCGCCTATAAAATACTTATCTAAAACCGCCAAATGGTTCGCATTGTCTCGGCCGGCAAACAACAGGCCCGCACTGAATACTAAATGGCCTACTCACGGTCTCTGGTCATGCCGACCTGGAAGTTTCAATTCATTATTTGTTTTTCTTATATACGGAACTACATACACTTTCTACTTAAACCAATCAATATCTTCCTAACACAAGGAACACAAAATCTGAGGTTAGAACTCTGTGCTCTTCCTTTAACTGTTTTCCCATGACTTTTGATGCTCTATAAAGACCTTTGCTTTGCTTCGCTTTGCTCTCTCTCTCTCTCTCTCTCTCTCTCTCTCTCTCTCTCTCTCTCTCTCTCTCTCTCTCTCTCTCTCTCATGTGTCAAAGTATCTTACTCCATTAATATGTAGTAGGCATAGCCTAAGATGTCAGTATTACAAATAGAGGCTTGTAAGTTACAAAATCAAAGTGCAGGCCGCCTATTAGCCTGGTTCCCCATCCCAACCTCTACTCACCATGCGGCGCTTTAATCAATCCGTCTGTCGCAGCCAAAACTATGGTATGGATCTGATCATGAATAGCATTCTTATAGTGAAACCATAGATTCCGAATCTACAGGATATATAGTCCACAGATTTTAGTGCCCACACTTCCCCCATCACGAGGCAAACTTTATCTGAAAGCTCCAAAAGACTTCTTGCACCATGATGTTTCCATTATATATAATGGCAGAGCAATAAAATAAAATGTAGTGAAACAAATTTTTAAAAAGTTTTTCTGAGAAGGAATCACTCGACCTGAAATTTGCAAGTTGAATTTACATAGGTGAATCATACGTTCCCTGTGACAATGTAACATAGAAAAAAGGAAAAAACAACAAAACAAAACATCTATATTGGCAGGTGCAGATGCTTCAGTCAAAAATATGTAGAATGAAAGGTTTGATATTGCACAACAAATATTTAGGAGCAAGAATGAGTATTTTGGGGGCTTTTGAATGAGTGATGCTGTCCATCCCAACATAATGGCTCAATGCCTCTCAGAATCAACCTCAAATTCAAGACCATAAGTTCTTTGGGAAGGGCTACACCTCCTTTTTTCTGAACCAATACAGGTATGGAAAGCATTGAAATATAGGCATAAACTTAGACGTCTTTCCTGGTGCATGATTGTAGATTTTATAGTTTAATCGGGAACAACTCTGTGCAATCCAGTATAATTCTGTGCAATTTGGTACAATTCTGTGAAACCGACATTGCAAATTGGTGCTATTTGGTGAAATCTTGTGAAATACAATGCAATCCTGTGCAATCCAGTAAATAGTGACACTGCTTTTTCACAGCAGGTGTCGCCCTGTTCGAGCAGCTGACCACAAGTTGATTTTCAGTACAATGTCTACTATAAATGTGATGATTTCAACGGGATATATAGTCTAAAGCAATAAAATTGGAAAGTGAGTTAAAGGATGTCTGAAAAAGAATGTTCAAAACTGTATTCAGTGCGAATTTATTTTATTATTATCCAGAAGGCCATGCTCTTGACAGAAGCACTCATTTTAAGATGGCGCCACCCACAAAACAGTTACTGTTCATCAGCATACCACAGGAAAGTTATATCTGTGAATACGCATGCATAACCATAAGAGCTTGCTGATGCTCGCTGATAGGTTGTAGCCATAGCCTAAGATGTGAGCGTCAGCATTACAAAGTATTGATAATAACGTCAGTGGATCAGGCAGTAGCACCTGGTCATTAGGTCCCTCTAGTGGCCATTTACTAAACCAGTAATACCTTAAACAGCTCAACGAAATTATCTGCCATATAGCCTTTCTTCTTGTCAGATACTGTTCCACGAATCTAAGTATTGTTCCCAAGATGTTTAAATTGCCGTTGAACTAGCGCGGTATCCTGTGGCAGAGACGCAGTGCGTACGGAGAGTGACTTTTGGATTCTCGCATGACAACGTCAAATCTGAGCAGGCTTTGGCAACATGGCGTTTTGGGGCCCCTGGGGGATAAGTGTGACTGAAGGTTACGATCTTGAAGGTCCCGATAAGCGACATGGTGACTACACAGTGTGCAGACATTAGTAAGGTAAGACCCAACATGCACAACAAATACTCCATACTTTGGGATGTTAAGTTAGGTTACCCTCACACGTGGTAAATTTTTCTATTCTTTGGAAACCCATTCCAGCCCCAGAAGCGTGTTTCCCAGGTACACGTTCCATCAAGGTGTTAACGATGCAATTTGGTGAATCGTTATCAGTTATTACACTCTATCGACAACGTTTTCTGAACAGTTATGAGTTATTGACATAATTTCCATAAAGGCTGGCAAGTTTGAGACTTTGGTGTAAATAAAACTGCGAAAATTACCCGGGATAAAAGACAATGGATGCATCCATGTGCGCATGCGCAGTAGGGGTGATGAAGAAAATCAGCTTCGTTGGCTAGATACTGAGTACTCTTCTGATTCGATAATTTACTGTTCTGTTATATCCTATATTCACATATGTTTATGGTAAGAGCTTGCTGACGCTTGCTATAATAACTCTTTATGGCTGTTGAACTTAATAGACATTTTCTGGAACACATAGCTGGCGACATAAAGGACAGATCTCTTATGCATCTACTCCAAGTGCAAACTGACCGTGATGGAGCTCCAACCTTGACTCCATCGATGCCAAATTTGCTGAAATTTTTGCTTTTGTTGATGAGTTGCATGAACAACATATTGACTTGAGCGCACTTTGTTTTCAGGAATGTCATATTCATGAAAATTTTGATATGTCATTATTTCAAATGGATGGGTATAAGTGTAATATGTACTAGGCAGGGCCTAAGGTGCAAACGTCAGTATTACAAGATATCAATAATGACGTCAGTGGATCAGGTACAAGCACCTAGTCGCTAGGTCCCTCTAGCGGTCATTTAATATTTGATCAGTGTACAGGGCAGAGATCATGGTATTCTTGAGCCGCTGAACAAACCCATCTACCATATCGCCTTTCTTTTTGTTAAACACTGTTCCAGAAATTTAAGTACTTTACCCAAGATCTGCATGCCACATTGAAATAGTATTATAACCGTGTGACAGACGTAGTGGGTAGTGAAGGTGATTGTTGGAATTTCGCAGGAAAACACCAAATATAAGCTGACATGGGCAACATGGCGTTTTTGGTCCCCTGAAGGATATATCATATGTAGTGCCAGTTGCGATCTGAAAGGCCTCCAGAAGCGACCTGGTAACTGCACTGTCTCCAGACATTATTAAGGTAAAGCCCATAACACGCGCAACAAATGTTACATACTTTGCGATTTTCATTTTGGTTGCCCTCACAGCTGTAAAGTGTTTCTATTCCACAGAAACCCATTTCCAGCCCCAGAAGCATGTTTGCCAGGCCCAGGTTCCAGCGAGATTTCAACAATGCTAGTTCAGAAATCGTTATTATTTATCACACTTTATCGACAACATTTTCTGAACACACATGAATTATTGACATAATTTTCATAAAGCCCTTTAAGTTTCAGACTTTGGTGTAAATAAAACTGTGAAAATTTCCCTGGATGCATAAAAAGGCAACGGCGCCATCCATGTGCACATGCGCAGTAGGAAGTGACGAAGAAAATCAAATCCAGAGACTGAATACGGAGTAGTTTCAAAGTTTCAAAGTTTATTTGCAATCCATATCAGTGTACAGGGAGCTGTTAAAACATGGAGGCTCATAACAATAAGATAAAAAGAGTATATAGTATAAAATACAATCGATAAAATATGACATCATTTAATGATTATATTACAAAGCTGTATCATGTTACCGGTGTACCTGTGACATGATACAGCTTTACACATATGGAAGAGTTATATAGGATCCATGGTGTCAAAGATGTGTAGGATACAACCCTTCTTAAAACTATAAAAGGAGCTCACATCCCGAACATGCTGAGGCAATCCATTCCCAAATTTTGACTCCCAACGCAGAGAGAGACTTCTGTGAAGTTCTGACCTTAGTGTTCTGATTGGATGATTAAACCTTCGGTAATGTCATGTATTCACATGTACACGTGTTAATGGGAAGAGCTCGCTAATATTTGCTTTTAAGCAAGATCGATAGGACATGTAGTAATAAAGGGGGTCTAGTAATTTATTTAAAGGAATGCTATGATTATGACATAAAAACAAATGTGTACACAAACTCCATGATTTGGAAAGGGCTTTTTATTGAAATATCAGGCAACAGATTACCAAAGAATATGATACTTGGAAATAAATGTAAACCACCAAGAAACTTAAATGAAAATATGACTAGCTTTAATATGCTGTAGGCATAGCCTAAGATGTGAGCGTCAGCATTACAATGTATCAATAATGGCGTCGGTGGATCAGGCAGTAGGACCTGGTGGCTAGGTCCCTTTAGTGGCCATTTACTAAACCAGTTTAGATCGCAGGGAGAGGCCGCAGTGCCTCGAGCAGCTGAACGAAGCCATTTGTCGCATAACCTTTCTTTTTGTTAGACACTGTTCCACAAATTTAAGTACTGTGCCCAATATCAGACCTGTTCCCATTTAAATAGTGACATAATCTGTGGCAGAGACGTATAGTGGGTACGGATAGTGATTGTTGGAATCTGGTGCAACAACACCAAATACGAGCGTTCATTGGGAACATGGCGCTTGGGGGCCTCTAAAGGACATAGTGTGAGTTGCGATCTGGAAGACTCCCAAAAGCGACCTGGTTACTGGTGACTGCAGACATTAATTAAGGTATCACGCAACATGCGGAACAAATGCTACATACTTTCCGATGTTTATTTAGGTTACCCTCACACCTGTATAGTTTTTCCATTCCGCGGAAACCCATTTCGAGCCCTAGAAGCATGTTTGTCAGGCCCAGGTTCCATGGAGCCTTGAGGTGTCAACAATGCGAGTTGATGTATCGTTATCATTTATTAAACTTTATAGACAGCGATTTCCGAACAGACATGAATTATTGACATAATTTCCATAAAGCCCGGGAAGTTTGAGACTTTGGTGTTAATAAAACTGCTGAAATTACGCGCAGTAGTGGGTGACGAAGAAAATCGAGTCCAATGACTAGTTACTGAGAAGTCTTCTGATTGGATAATTTACCGTTCTGTTATGTCCTGTAGTCACATGTGTTAATGGTAAGAGTTCCCTGACGCTCGCTATAAATGAATTAACACAAGCAATAACATACCTCGAAAATTCAAATAATGAGGTTTTGATAGCAGGGGATGTCAGTTTACTAAAAATGCAGGATAAACAACTACATAGTGATTTCTTTGATACAATGACCTCGCATGTGTTTTTCCCCCTAAAATTACTTTGCCTACTAGGAGCTCCAACAGAAACGGCACACTAATCGATATATATATATATATATATATATATATATATATATATATATATATATATATATATATATATATATATATATATATATATATATATATGTATATATATATATATATATATATGTATATATATATTGCAAAAAAACTGCTGTTGACAGTACTTCAGGGATTTTAACTAAAACATTTTCTGACCATCATCCTTATTTCACTTGTTTGACCAATATCAGAAGCAAGGAAGAAAATCCTAAATACATACAGATCAGAAAAATGACCCAACAGCCGTTAAAAGTGCCTTAATATATCTTCTGAATTCTGATATCATGGCTCGGCTTGATCCTAGCAAAATTAGCGATCCCAATATAAAGTATAACACTAGAGATGGGGTGGTAAGAAAAACCCTAGATATCCACATGCCATCTAAAACTGTCAAATTTAACAAATATAAGCATAAAAAGAACAAATGGCTCACCAGGGGAATCTTAACATCTATAAAGTATAGAGATAATCTCTATAAACGTGTAAAGATGACAAATCCAGATTCTCATGAACATGTTGCAATAAAAACAAAACTTTACAACCTGTAATGGTATATTAAAAAGGAACATTAGAGCAGCCAAAAATGCTTCTATGGTCTTATCTACAAAAGATTTAAGAATGATATATGTTTTGTGACCACGGAACGGCCGGGTCTCGACCCAGCAACCTTCAAAACCAAGCACCTAGCCACAAATGGGAAACGCATACACAAACTGTACCAAATCCCCATTCCTTAAAACAATGGTTCATTGGAGGCAGGTATGCGTTAATGCCATCATCGACACAGCCCAGTTCATTGTATTCATTCCAGTACAAATAAATCACTGTTCGGAATTGTCCCAGATCGGGGACTGCACGTCCACCAGCATCAAAGGAGCACCGAAAATATATATGTTTTGTGACCACGGATCGGCCGGGTCTCGAACCAGCAACTCTCGGCACCATTCAACTAGCCAAAATGGGAAACCGACATACCATCTGTACCAAATCCCCATTACCAAAAAGAATGGTTCAATGGAGGCAGGTTTGCGTGAATGTAATGATCGACACAGCCCAGTTCATTGTATGAAAGAAACATGGCCCTCGCTTAACGAAATTTTAAATAGGTCAAAAAAAAGGAAACCTTTTCCTGACGCCTTTCATTTTGAAGGTCAGCTTATCGTTGATAAATTTGTTATAGCCAGTGAATTTTAATAAATTCTTTACTGAAATTGGACCTGATCTTGCAAAGGAAATCAACTAACCCCGAAACAAACACTTTGCACAATTGCTTAACAAGAATTATGAATATAATCCAAAATTTGAAGAAAAGAACCTGTGAAACTGTTCAAAAGATTATAGACAATTAAAGCCAAAATCCAGTTGTGGTCACAATCGCCTTTTTACCAAACTACTCGAACAATTGAAAACTGCCTTGATAAATCCTACCACATTCGTTATCAACCAAAGTATTAATACTGAAATCTTCCCATATAAACTTAAAATTAAAAACGTGACCTATTGCTTACGAAAGATGATAAAATTGTATTCACAAACCATCAACCAATGTCTTTACAACCTTCGATTTCAAAGGCTTTTGAAAACGGGATCTGCCATCAGATGTATGATTATGTTATCAAATTTGTTTTGTTCTGTGACATTCAGTATGGCTTCAGGGGTGGTCATTCGATCGAATTGGCAGCAACTGAATTAATTAGCACTTAAATTGAGGAAATGGATAATGGAAATAACCTTTTTTGTAATTTTTTAGATTCGTCAAAAACCTTTGCTACCCTGATTCATAAAATATTGATGTAAAAACTTATATACTGTGGTGTCAGAAATACTTCCTTTGACTTGTTGAAAAGCTACCTGTCAAACAGAAAGCAATATGTCGACCTCGATGGAACCAGATCAGGTTTTAGATATTAAAACCGGGGTTCCACAAGGATTCATCCTAGGTCCTCTACTATTTATTATTTACATGAACGATTTTTCAACTGCCAGTCATAGTATAAATTCATTCTACATGTTGATGACACCACTGCAACTGCTAATCTTAGATTCTTGATTAACAATATTATTAATGAAGAATTGCAGAATATAAATGACTGGCTGAAAGTAAATGAGTCATCTCTAAATGTTAAGAGGTCTTAATTCATGGTATTCCACCATGCCGGAAAGAAAATAGATTTACTTGACGTTTTCATGGATGGCATTTGAATTGTAGCAGTTAACAGTTTAAGTTTTGGGGTCAAACTCTTGGCTATATTTCTTGGAAAGACCACCTTACGAAAACCTCAGTTAAAATCTCCTGGGCAGCTGGAATATTAAACAAAATTGAATATTTTCTGCCCACTTATACAAAGCTCATGATTTATAACTCGTTAATTCCCCCACACATTAATTCTGTGATATTAAATTGGGGCTTTAAACTAATCAGAATTAAAAAATTGCATAAGAAAGTCCGTGAAGATGGATAACATGTAATAAATGTAATGCATCCACAGATCATCTGTTTAAAGAGTTACAATTACTGTAAGTAAAGGATATCTTTACTCACATGAAGCTAAAATTTTATCATAAATTCACAAATAAAAATCTTCCAAATACTTTTGTCACTTCCCTTTAAATCAAGGCAAGAGATACATAATCATAGTGCTAGAGGGAGTGGTACTTTTTGTGAATAGAGTTAACTCGAATCTAGCTAAAAAAAAAGTTTGAAATATGAAATCCCTGCGATTGTAAATAATACAACAAAAATATCTTAGATAAACCCCACACCCACAGCTTACAGGGCCTTGCTAACCACATAAAAATTCAACTCCTAAAGAACTGCCAAATTACATGGCCAAGAGTAAATTGTCAGAGAAATAACAACTACGATAACAAATAATGGTTCTTGAATCCATTTATTTCATAGGAAGCACCATATATTTTCTGAGTTGAATAGTCTTATATAAAACTACAAGTTTTCACTGTAATCGATTCATAAGCTTGTTTACCTTTTTCTTTCTCTCGCTTCTTTCCCCTTCTTTTCCTTTGCTTGCCTTTCATGTCTTCAGATGCTCAGCCTGGCATTTTTATGTACATTTATCACAATTTTTTAATCCTGTCTATTTATATATTCTTAACTGTGCCTTATGGTGGCTCATGTATGAGCGACATCTTCTTGTCATAACGTGAGTCTCCCTGACCACTTACATGTGTATCAATTGTATTCACTTTGTATTTTGATACATTGTTTGCATAAAAGTAATCTGAATCTTAATCTGAATCCCCCATCATAGTGCCACGTTGTTCGTATGTCACAACGGGGAAGGCAAAGTGTAACTAGAGGAGAGACTTCAAATTGTAGATTCACCCATAATGTCCTTTCTCAAAATGCTTTCGATGAAAATTTCACTAAATACTTACCAGGATAGCATGTCAAGAGTCAGCAGCTTTCCTCAGCACAATGCCGAGCAACACTGTTGAGTCAATGAAATAATATGACCTTTTAAGTGTTAAATAATGAGGCAACAGGTCAATGTCAAAGTAACTCTGATTAAATCATGTCTGTCCTCCAATGGCTGTGAGCAGTCAAAATGGATTTGTCTGGTTTTTTTACATATTTCACGTTTGTAGAGCATCAACACGTGTAAGTGATCAAACTTGTCGTATCAATAGTGTGACAGTGTGCGCACTTACTTTATTACTGTCACGTTGAAGTTGCCAACGAATCAGCTAAATGGTTCATGGGCACATAGAACAGCTGGAGATTTACTGCGGAAAAAAGCGAATCAAATGAAAATGTAAGAATAGTGCGTGCCCGGGAGTGCGTGCATGATAGAATTGGCAGCCAACACCCAAAAGACTTCCTCCGGCAGCGGTTGCTGTTCTCATGCATACGAACTCAGGCTATGTCCGGTAAAAACGAACCATGTGAGAATGGGTTGCAATTCGATCAAGTGCATCATGAAAATAGCTCAACCATGGCTCAAAATCATGCCCCCAGCCATGAGTGTACGTCATTGACTTCAAGAGCGATTAATCAACCAATCAGATGTAAAGAAGTAGTCAAGTCACCGTTCCATTTGGCAATGAACTCGAACTGTTAAGGATCATCTACATAAACCAATCAAACGGGAGAAAATTGCTAATTAAGTGCTTTGGCCAGCAAGTAATTCAACGGACTAAGACCGTTTAGGCCAATTAAAGTTCATGCGGTGGATAGCCCACTACATGGCACCTGAAGCAAGATCACAATCTGTGAACCCAAAGATGTGACGACGAAACTAACAAACATGGTCATTTAAACATGACACCTGTCCCTAACAGATTAACTACTGCGACTGCATCGATTTTAGTCTGTTTAGAGTTGAAAATATTGAGAAATCTGACCAGCATGTTGCATAAAAAGACATGAAGCCACCACTGAAGGCCAATGTCTTCTTTCATATTTAATTCAATTCAAGGGCAAAAAATAAAAAGATTATAAGTTTGTGAGTATATGAACTCAATTTCCGTTAACCGATATGCAGTTGATTTCTTCGTCTTGACGATCGAAAACCATAATGACCCTTAATCATCACTGCAAAAGAATTCATCATATTACGTTTTGTACCCTAGTTTCCGGGCCAAGCCATTTAAAAATCTGGAACAAATGACTTTTACAAGACAGATATATCACCGACCAAGACAAAACATCTGTCTTGTAAAAGTCAATTGTTCCAGATTTTTAAATGCAGCTGATAGTGCAATTGTCATTACATTATTCAATGAAAGATGTCAGCATCGCAATCATGTCACATTTTAGTGAAACTAAAGAAAATGGCATTTGATAGATCTATGGAGGAAACCTTTCACTGTATGCACTGTGATAATGCCTTTGCATACCTCAAACGTCCACTAGTATTTCGAGGCTATTTTCACAAATATCAATGCTACATTCTTGAACATGACGCTCCTGTTTTTATTTCATGTTCTAACTTGCCAGTGTTGTGACACAGAAGTATGGCTTTCTCACTCAGTAGACGTAAACAGAACAAGAAAAGAAGATTTGCTTTATAGCAAATATATTATTGTGGGTGCCTTCAAAATGAGAATAGTTTGAAATGCTACACTTTCCCATTCTTCAACATAATTTGAATATTGTGTATTAGCCTAATTTTCATAAATTAAAATGCTGCAAATTTGGTTCTTGGTTCATTGGATGTGTCCATTTCACAAATTTAACAATTGAAGTTTGAATGACACCACTATCAATAATAGTTTTAAAGCTTTTCAAGATTTGAATTTTTTGTGTATTTGCCCAATTTGCATAAATTCAAAGCCTGCAACTTTGATTCATTGGATGCAGTTCTGTCACAAACCTATAAAGTATATTTGAAACGGTACCTGTATCTATAAATTGAAGATGGGATGGTACCTCTAAGTATAATGGTTTCGAAGTTATTCAAGATTGAGAGATATTGTGTATTCGCCTTATTTGTACAAATTAAAATCCCTACAACTTTGGTTCATTGTTCACTGGAAGCAGCTATGTCACAAACCTATAAGGTATATTTGAAATGGTACCTGTATCTATAATAATTTGGAATCTATTCAATATTTAAATTTTGTGCATTCGCCTAATTTTGCATACATTAAAATTTTACAACTTTCGTCCTTGATTCAATAGACGCGGCTATGTCACAAACCAACAAACTGAAGTTAAAATGGCACCTCTATGAACGATAGTTTTGAAGTTATTAAAGATTTAACTTCTGTATATTCACTTTATTAACAATTAAATTCACTTGATCAAAATTTGAAAAAAAAAAAAACAACAGAAAGACGTTTTGTGTGATGCTTTATTATTTCCCTGTACACGGCAGGGAAGTTTCCTGGAGGACTCAATGGCAGAGTACTGCATGAATTAGAGTTTGAGATTCCCTATTCTCTCTTTTCCTTTCTTTTGTATTTTCTGTTTCCAGCTCAGTTTGCTTTTATGCACTCGGTATTTGAAAGGCAGTCTTTGCGTCATAACAATGTACCCAGAATTCAGTTAAGTGAAAAATACGATAAATTTATGTCGACCTGTATGGGATTCGAACCCACTACCTTTGGCACACTCGCCTAGCCAAATGTTAAGTCCAACACGCTGACCTCTAGGCCATCGGGACAACCCCAAAAAAGGCTGACCAAGGACCCAGGGTGATGTTATAGCAGGTGTGGCTTGTACGTTGACACCCAAAAAAGGTTGACCAAGGACCCAGGGTGATGTTATAGCAGGTGTGGCTTGTACGTTGACACAGAAAGCAAGATGACACCAATGAAACCCCAAGTGCACCTCTCTCTCTCTTTATATATATATATATATATATATATATATATATATATATATATATATATATATATATATATATATATATATATATATATATATATATATATATATATATATACATATATATGTATATATATATATATATATATTTATGTTGTACACGTTGTATTGTTTATCTTTCGGCAAAAAAACGCCTTTTGGTTTTGTAAATGGGGTACAGCGAAAATTAAAGTTTATTCATTAGTGTCCTTGGGCTACTTTTTCGGACCCTGGCCCACCTTTTTGAAAACACGGCTCAGCCAGAATTATAGGCCTATGCTGAAAACGCCCATAACTCGACAAGTTCTTTTTCAGTCATTCATTTTTGCTTTAGTCATGGTCACTGGCTCAATGCAGCTGCACTAAAATTCCGTTAAGCGCTGGATGGTGCAATAATAATACATTGGGTATGATAACAATGTAAAAAATATAGCATAATTAAACAATGAATAGCATAGATTCATAATGTTTTCAAAATAACAGTATCATATAAAACACGTAAATAGAGGTACAAAATACATTGAACAACTGAACATAGCGGAGTGTTACAAATAAGATATGTGTGCCATATCATTCAACTACAATGCAAATCAGGAAAGGGGAACTGTTTGAGAAAAGTGCTTAGAATGCAGCAGGGGAAATCCAAGGATTGAACAAAGAAAGAGATGAGACATTTCCAATTACAGCTAGGATGGAGTCCAGCTGACAGCACCACTACTTGAGATCCTGTTCTCGTCAACATTGAGATTGGCAGGTGGAATGCTTGTAACTACCCTGGTGTTGTAGGTATGAGTGTGTGAAACACTAAGTCTTGTAACTTTATAACAGACGTACACGTTGGATACAAATCATGGCGAGTTTTGTACATATTTACTTGGGTATGTATTTCTTTTCTGTTGTCGTGTCAGAATTTTGCTCATTTTGTGCAGGTCTGGCGTGAATATACGCATCGGCCTTGTTTTTGAGAAACTGTGAGATGCATACACATAAACCTCTAGATACAATCTATTTAAATGTGGAGACTTGGTCCATCGAAGTGTTGTCAATGGTCATGTTCAGAGACGGAGACTTTTTCGTTTGGGAGATACGCCAGACGGGAATTTTTTTTTCAGTATTTAAGGTCAATTTTTTTATACAACCCATGATACGTTTCTCATTTCAGTGTCGAGAATGATTTCCAGCTTAGCTGGATTTGAAGTTGAGACGTTAAGAGGTCTAAGATGTGTGTGATCAGCGTAAACCAGAAGTCTACTCTCACAGGGGGTTGGGGGTCCAAACACGCTGGTACAGGAAATAATGTTACCTCAGTACAGCGTACAGACAATAAGAACGTCCCAAAATAATGACCATATGAAATACAGAAAGTAAGAGGGCTTCCAATACGTTGGTACAGGAAATAAAATACTACAGTGCCAAAACGGAAATACTCGTTATCCCCCTGCTCTAAATGTCTTAGCTTGGAGGTCATTAATTAAGAGAATAAACAGCAGTGGATCAATGATAGACCCTTATGAGACAGTCCTAGGGGCTGTTGATAACCTGGCTGTTGAAAGCAATTTAAACACAATAAAAAATAAAGTCCAATGTCAGTATCGCTGTCTTAAAAAATAACTGGGTTTTGTGAGCGCCGAGTGCAAAGATTGTTTTATTCTGCAAGATGCCAAGGTATCAGCATCAGTATCAGTGGGCCTATCAGGCACTACTGTAAAAGACACATGTCGCTGATCTACTAATGGGGCATGATATACTAAAAAAGAAATACGTTGTGCCCATAACTCGAAAAGTTATTTACCAATTTCCGTTATTTTAATTTTAAGCTACCTGGATAGCCTTGCTCAAGGCACGTTGATTATATTTGAGAAATATGAAAGTCAAGGTCACACACACACACACACACACACACACACACACACACACACACACACACGTTTCGATGGATAGATTTCGTACTTGGTGCGGTTTACAAATAGTCGGTAAATATAAACAGAAAAGAACAAAAAAATCATTCAACGCGCACAATTGCAGACATCGGCTCAATGTCGAGTCAGAAAGTAGGTATATATTTATTTATTTATTCATTTATTTATTTGTTTGTTTATTTATTTATTTATTTATTTATTTATTTATTTATTTATTTATTTATTTATTCATTCATTCATTCATTCATTCATTCATTCATTCATTCATTCATTCATACATACATACATACATACATATACATATGTCGAACTCCGAACTTCGCCGTGGATGGTGCACAGGCTCTTGCACTGTTACTCAGTCAGAGACCTGTCACTCGGTCAGAGGCGCGTACGTTGTCCTATGGGTTGAGATCTTTTCAAGAATGGCGTGGAAACTGAATTACGCCAACACGTTTTTAACTGCATTTGTATTTTATATTTTGTCATCAAAGTGTTTAGTAATGTACCTGCTACCGAGCGAGAACAGCGTTGATACCAGCGTTGAACAAATATTGATATTATTGTGGTTATTTATGACAGCATGCATGTGGGAAAAAAAACACAATAAACTTTTGCATTTGCTCTTCAAAGGGCACGTAAACATGGATATTGCTGGCAGCAAGGTATTATGAGTTCGTATCCAAACCAGACGAACAACTTTCTGCCCAGAGCCAAATATTCTGTCTGCTTCCCTGCCCGAAAAATTACATAACTGGGGGGGGGGGGGTAGAGTCCAGCGATATGATTTGGAAAGTTTATGGTGTTCGAAGCATTTGTACTACTCCATATATGCGCCAGCACAGGACCAAGAACACTTAAGAATAGTTTAGTTTTAAAAAAATGTTTAAAAACAAAACCCATACAATTTCGAGCAAATCCCTGTAAGATTCAAGATGTATGTTTAGCGCTGATGCTTAAAAGTAAAACAATGAATTTGAAACACATTGTGCTTCTTAAATTAAAAGTCACTTGAAGTTAACTACAATTTTCCAATTTTACGCAAAATTGAAGTTTTTGGACTCAAATATCACGCTGAAGGCACAAAGGTGATACTGGCCAAAGCGAGCCATCAGTTCTAACATGAAGTTTAGTAGGCCGGCCCCTTTTGGTGTTCTTACCTTTGTAGGCTTGTACGTGTTAACGCAAATATGCATGTGTATTTGAAACTCCAAAGTTTTGTGTATTTCACTGATGAACATTACTGAAATCTTTGATGTCATAAAGGGCGATGAATGTTTTGCATTTTGACCGTGAATGAGTACAGTTATTCGATGTAGTTTAAGTGGGCATGGAAACAGAAGAATGCACACGGTAGTTGTCCCACTTTGCCCTTTCAGAAAAAAAGAATGAAAGATGTTTTTTCATCCAATATTCGGTTTATATACCATCATGTGTCTTTTACTTTAACCTTTATAATATTTGCTGTGCGACAGTGCTTTTCCCGTCCAAGATTAATCAATCTTTAGCTGATTTAGCTGGTGTCTTCCAGAGGGACCCACTCTGCCCTGGTTTCCCCAAGGCCTAATTATTTCAGCTAACGTTTCCTCACCAGGCCTATTACAGCAGAGAGACACAGCTGTTTTACGTAAATTGTCATAAAACGTAATGAGACTAACTTAGGATCTTTTTAAAAAATGGTTTCACATAGCGGGACAGGCTTTTTCTTGGTGATCCCTGAAGATTGGAAATATCTAGTTTTATGTTGCGTTTTGATCAGCAGTTTTGAATAAAGTGTGAGAACGTCCACAAAGTGAATAGGTCCCCAGGCAACAGCTCTCTTTGGCCGAGAGAGCAACAGTAGGCCTAAGTCGGCCTCTGTAAAGTTGGCTAATTTTACTGACAATCTGACTCATCCGCCATAGCGGAAACTGCTTTCTCAGTCCGTTCTCATTGCCATATAGCAGTTAACGTTAGGCCCATATCAATTGTAACGTTTCAATTTCAGCAACTTCTACAGGAAGACATAAATTAAGCGAATTTGGGGCAATTACAATTTTAAACGCTCATATTTCAAAAGCCAGAACTATAGCTACAGAAGCCATTTCCACCTGAGTTCTCATGTTTGTACAACAAGAACATCCGATGAGCCATAAAATTAAAGTTGTAGAATTTTTATTTATGCTTATTAGGGCATGAGAAAAGCTGAATGTTGAGTATCTTCATAACGATTATAGTTAGAGGTGCCCTTCCAGGTTCAATTCATAGATGTGTGGTATGAGCTTGTCCAAGGAACAGTGAACGTGTAGCATAAAATTCTTTTGTTTATTTTGGTAAAATTCGCAAAACGTAAATGTTTGAATATATTCAAAACTATCATGGATAGAGATATTGTTCTAATTTCAGTTCATATATCTGTTGTATCGGTACATCCAGGAACAAGTAGCAACATTATGAAACTTTGATTAGTGCAAATTGTGTCAATACACGCAATTTAACCATTCAATATCTTTAAAATTAATACGCAGAGAAGTTTCAATCCAAATTCAGTATACATGTATTGTTATTTATTCACGCTACCTTGTACAAATAAATAAGTTATAAAATGTCAGCAAATTCAATATAGCAGAAAACTGAAAAAACAAGTATGTACAAATTAAATGAGTAGGGGGTCCACACATCTATCAGCCATCTAGGGCACGTCTATCCATGGCATCTATAAGAAATTGGCGGCAAGCACAATCAAAGATACAGTATGCCTGGTGACTATAGTGCTGCGCCGTGTCACAAAAAAGAAAAGATAACTTTGCATTCATGTATATTTAAACTACACGTGCACATGGGTACGAGGGAAGTACTGTAGCATTTTTTATGCAACGTTCGAACACATGCAAACAGATTTGCGGTGGAGCTAGTCTTCATTTCTACTTGATATTAAATAATTAATTCTTATATATATATATATATATATATATATATATATATATATATATATATATATATATATATATATATATGTGTGTGTGTGTGTGTGTGTGTGTGTGTGTGTGTGTGTGTGTGTGTGTGTGTGTGTGTGTGTGTGTGTGTCCGGCCATTTTTGCTGCCACACTGGTCGGTTAAAGCTGAATGGTAGGTGGTCATAGGAAACAAGGTATATGGTTTATATGAATCCTCTTCTTTCATACCAAACCACTTTGAGTGCTATACTGCGTTTTTGTGTTTTGTATTGCTGATTAAACTAAGCGAAGGAAACAGGATAGTGTTTCAGTGAGATTTGCAATATAATACCTTTCACTGGTAGGCAGTGATCCGCCCACACTGAAGGGGCATATCGTTTCACCTGTGACCAGTACACCTCTTAACGCAAGACAGAATCCTTTCCAGGGTTTTAATTTCCTGGCTGGAAAGCAGCGACCCGTTAATGCTCTACGAAACCGAACAGCTTGAACCCAAATACATCTTTCTTTACTGATAGCAGTACTCACTTCTTTCGCATATGTAATACTTTTAATTCATTCATTCATTCATTCGTCATCCATCCATCAATGGTAAATCTCTATGAATTTTATGACAATGATTTACCTGTCATTAACAAGAGTGTGAATGTATTTACTTAAATCTGGACAGGAATATGCTACTTAACCAATTTATTTATCATAGGTGATATGCATGTGTATTTACATTTAGTTAAATAATAATGTATCAGTTAAAAGGGCTTCTTGTAGACAACTGGTTCCTATACCTAAAATACAATGCATTTCATAGGCTTAATTGAATGACCAAAGTGATCAACAATCAACAGTTTAAAACAAATGGAGGACTCTCTGCAAACCCTATCACATAAAAGTCACATTAACAAAACTCCTGATTTTAGGGCACAGAGAGTTAGAGAAACAACTTTGTAAGATATTCCATGCAAAATAATAGTGCGCTATCCGCTAATAACGGTAAATTACTTCTGACATTGTCCGCCAGCTGGTGCTGCATGCAGCAACGGACGAAATCCTGCACCAGGCCTCAAACCTTTGAGCCATAAGAAACCATGCAGCTTTCACTGCTTCTTTGTGGCTGTGTGCCATCACAGACATTTGTTTCTTTCTTTCTTTCTTTCTTTCTTTCTTTCTTTCTTTCTTTCTTTCTTTCTTTCTTTACTGCCAAATTTTGTTCGCAAGATTTCTCGAACACTATTACACTTAGAAACTTCAAACTTGGCATGATAATACGTCTATATAAGAATTTGTGATTTTCAATAAAGGGGAGAAAATATGTTGAAGATTATGGAAATTAGGGGCATTTGAAATTTTAAATCTTGAATGTATCTAAAACTGTTTTATGTGCAGGTAACCAATCCAACTTCAATTTATAGGTTAGTAATACTGCATATTTTTGTGATTTACATGTGACCTTTGAAGGCCAAAGATCAAGGTCATTTGGACCTTTGAAATTTTCATCAAGCCATAACCCTGTCAATTTTCATCCGATTAACCTTATTGGACCCAAATTGTAGGTATTGCAACACTGCATATTTTTTAATTTACATGTAACCTCTGAAGGTCAAAAGGTCAAGGTCATTTGGACCTTTGAAATTTTCATCCAGCCATAACTGTCAATTTCCATCGAATTTTGACAATATTAAACCTAAATCGTAGGATTGCAACACTGCATATTTTTGTAATTTACATGTAACCTCTAAAGGTCAAAGGTCAAGGTTATTTGGACCTTTGAAATTTTAATCCAGTCATAACCCTGTCAATTTGCATCCAATTTTGACCATGTTGTACCCAAATTGTAGCTATTGCAACACTGCATATTTTTGTAATTAACATGTAACCTCTAAAGGTCAAAGGTCAATGTTTGGACCTATCAAAGTTTTGTCTAGCCCTAACTTGGTCAATTTTCATGCAATTTTAATCATGTTGAATTCACTTGTAGGTTTTGCAACACTGCACATTTTACGTGTGACCTCTAAAAGTAAAAAATCAAGGTTATTCGGCTCTTTGAAATTTTTATTCAGCCGTAACTGGGACAATTTTCATCTAATTTGGTTCACGTTGTGCTTAAATTGTAGATATTGTAAAACTGTACATTTTGGTAATTTACATGTGACCTCTAAAGATCAGAGCTGAAGGTCATTTAGACCTTTGAAATTTTTATCTAGCCATAACTTGGTTAATTTTCGTCCAGTTTCAGTCATGTCGAGTTCAAATTGTAGGTATTGCATCACTGCACAGTTTTAAATTTCGAAGATTTGGTCAAAGGTGGAGGCATATTGGGTGATTATATGGAAACTTCTCTGGCTCTCTGGGTAAATGGCGAATAATGTCAATCGCTGAAAAAATACAATAATGTACGTGCCTTCATTCTGTAAATCAATACTTCCAATTAATAGGATTCTATATCTGATCATGTTTCCATTTTGACTAAATCCCATTCATTGACCATTTATTTGCGGGTGCCGTGCACTGAACTTTTAACTTCAATTTATATGTTTTTTTGCTGCAGGCACATCTAATGAGTAGTGACTGATAAGTGTGACATTTAATTTATGCTGATTAGGCGTAAATACATAAAATTGAAATGTTGAATAGCTTTCAAACTATTATAGAATTGCCATTCCACCTTCAGCTTATATGGTTGTGTTATAAGTGCATCAAGTGTATAATGCACAAAGGTCGTTGCATTTTAAACTGTGAATTTAAATCCATATGTCTGCGATACATAGGCACATCTATTATTGCTATCAAAATGCACAAAGTTTTCACACACAGAGACAGGCTTGCTTCGAAGAAAATCTTTATTTTCTAAGTACACGAAACGGTTTATCAGGGCGAAACACTGTTTTCTGACTTTCCAAAGCTTTTGTCTCTATTATTTGTTTATTTATATTCTTGTAATGTCTGTCTGCTAGCATACACATTTATTTATTTGTTGATTTATTTATTTATCCAACTATCTAGCTATCTATCTATCAATCTATCTATCTATCTATCTATCTATCTATCTATCTATCTATCTATCTATCTATCTATCTATCTATCTATCTATCTATCTATCTATCTATCTATTTATCTGTCTGTCTGTCTGTCATTTGTTTGTACATACATGTATATCTAGGCGCTAGCTGAACGCCTTTAACTCTCTCAGTGGCAGTCAGATCTCAAGTCCATCCACTTCTTAAGTCAGACAAGTCTGATTTATCATTAGAATCCATGATTCGTATTCCTCGTAAAAAGACCTTTCATTCAAGTACCAGTATGCCTATAGTTCCAGAGAGAATGTCCCAGCAGCTTTTCCCGGCAAAGCTGTTAACTCAGTCCAAAATTTGGCACTTAAAAAGTTAATATCATTCAATCAGATTCATCCCGCTCGACTCTGTCATTTATACTTTATGTTGAATTAGCAACATTCCTTTTTAACACACTCTCCCACGTCCACGAAAAAATATGTTGAACAAAAACATGTTATTTGTATCATCTACCATACTAATTAATAAATAGAAGAGGAAAAATTAGGTAAAGCAGGCTAAATTTGACACATGGACACTGTGGTGGGACTGAACTTAAAAGTATAAATGAACATGGACAATAGGTGGTTTTCATATTATATGGGATCCTGTGCTGCCACCTGGGCCGCAACAAGGAACTTGACAAGAAGGAGGGAAGATTTAATTCATTTAGCATATGAACTTCTATGATAAAAAATACAACTTGAGGCAGCAAAAGTCTTAAGAAATGCCATTCACTAGGTTTTAAAACAGACAAGATGCTAAACATACTGAAAAAAACTCCATTTGTTTGGGAGGAAAAAAAATGTTATTTCCAGATGGATAAATGACATTACTGGTACACGTGCCCTCGTCACGGTGCAGTCATAGTTCCATTGCGCAGCAACTGAAGGAACCACAGCAGGTGTGCAGATAATATAGTTAAATATGAATACCTCCCATTGACTGTGCTGTCAAACCTTCCTGCTATGAAACCTAGTTTTTGTTCTCATGTTAATTTTAAGTACCATCTGCGTCAAATGTGTCAAACTTGGCATGTCAAGCAGGAAAGTGTCTCAGCAACACAGACAATACAGCGACGACTATAGCTCACAACGAATATGTATGTTTACAACACCACACATGCACAGAACAATTGTACCACACACATCTCAGTTAAAGCCAAACAACTGAGTTTTACTTCAGTTCGGTCTGTAGTAACGAGAGAGAGAGAGAGAGAGAGAGAGAGAGAGAGAGAGAGAGAGAGAGAGAGAGGAGAGAGAGAGAGAGGAGAGAGAGAGAGAGAGAGAGACGAGAGAGAGAGAGAGAGAGAGATGAGAGAGAGAGAGAGAGAGAGAGAGAGAGAGAGAGAGAGAGAGAGACTCATATATTGCTGTACTTAATTGTAAAATTTTTGTAGTATTTTGTCAGGATTCAATATCGGTATCCGCCATACTTTGATCGATTGTTGGATTCAACAAATACAATGAAAAGGTTTCATGTTTGAGCATTTTAAATAAGGAGCCGCTACTCAGAGAGACATGTACGGGTAAAAGGCTCCGAAACATGTTGAGTAGTTACCCGCTGAAGACCCTTTAATTTATTTGGGCTGATACAGCCTATGTCAAAATTTTACAGAGGAACGTGTGCAATATAGACAATAGTAATTCCATATGTATACAGGTTAGACAGGGACAGATTAGCTTATGGAGAGTAAAGAGTTCGAACTGCGGAATAGGATATTGACTACTAGGAAGTGGTTCTGGGCAAAAAGACACAAATACAATAGCTTAGCATAATACTGAAATATGCTAATGGTTTAAGCAAACATGTAGCAATTTGTAACACGCTTCTTTGCAACTAAATAAGTAAAAGTTTAATTAATTTAAATTTGACAGTACAAATAAAAAGTCGTTTTCAAAGGGTTACCTTTTATCATTAAAAACATATTTATTTCAACTGGATTACCAGGAAGCTTGAAAAATTAATATGGAAGTAACACAGACACAGAGAATCACAGTATATTTACACAACACACTGGATAAAGGGAGATTAAGCAGTGCAACGAAAGGCAATATTATAAATTGCTCTATTATTATGCTCACAAGCATGAATAGATTGACATAGATTGACATGTCTTTACCTTAAAGGGTAAATAGTTCACTACAATGATTTTTTTTTTTTCAAAACTATAAACATTTTATTTTCATTCCATCCCCAAATACAGCCTTTCCCTGGGCATTACATCAGGTGTGTATACTTTGTCTAGACATGTGAGAAGCGGTGGTTGCCTAAAGCTTTCAAGATATTAGAACCTGGAGAGGCGTATCATGGGCAGTAAAAGAAGAAATTATTATCCTCTTGAATAGAACTTTAGGTGAACAATCGAGCCCCTTGGTTAAAACTTATTTTATTCGTATAGACTATATAAAACAGTGACTAGACAAGATGATTTGTTGCATAGCAAATCAGTGTGAGTGTGTCTTCAAAGCATATTGGTATGGCAATGTATAACTAGTCCATAACACGGGAGTAGAAGTTGCAATGGCATCTCTATCTATTAAAGCTTTGAAGTCATTATGATTCAAAATTTCTAATGGTGATACTTAGCATAATTTAAATTGCCATAACTTTTGTTTTAATTCATTAGGTGTGCAATGGTTAACAACCCCCTGTAGAAGTTGGAATGACATTATCTATAATAGTGTTAAGCATATTCAAGATGAAAATTTTGAATACTGCTAATTAACATAATATAAATTGCTACAACTTTTGTTCTAGATTCATTACATGCGCAATAGTCAATAACCCCCTAGTAGAAGTTGGAATGACATCTCTATCTATTATACTTTTGAAGATATTCAAGATTTAAAATTTCAAATGCTCTAATTTGCAGACTTTTAAACATCTTCATTCCTCTGTATAAAAAAAAACCCAGCTCCCTGTATGGAGGTACAATCATGCCAAGTTTGGAGTTTCATGTATGTGTAACCACAGACAGGCCGTTCTGCACCGTGTAAATAAGAGCTGCTTTTAACCTTGGCACATAAAGTGCTGGAGGGTATTGTCGTCCCCTTTGTCGTCTGTCCATCTGTCCGTCCGCCTTGTCAACGTTACCGCAATGTCTCAAAAAGAATTCACCGTAGCTGTTCCAAATTTTTGTCAAAGATTGTATTGAAAACCAGCTTCCTCTGATTATTTTTAAAACTTTTTATGAAACTTTTAATGTATGGGGTCAACCCTGAAAACATTACCATGATATCTCAAAAAATATTGACAGCAGCTTTACCAAATTTTTGTCAAGATGCATCTCATGATGGACCAGAACCCTATTTAAAACCAGCTACCTCTGATTACTTTTAAACTTTTAATGAAACTTTAAAGTATTTATTTGGAGGCCGTCTGAGTGGTGCACAAAGGGACAACGTTACGTTAATATCGCAACAATGATCCAACGCTGCTTCACCAATTTTTTTTTTCGGAGATGCACATTATAGTGGACCACATTTCTATTGAAAACTAGATTTGTCTCATTATTTTAAAACTTGTTATGAAAATTTTGAAGTATGTTTTTGATGGCCATAT
>CAXHWN010001079.1:75541-95541 GCA_964020975.1 Hermodice carunculata | reverse complement strand
CCCTTCTGACACAAAATGTAGCAAACTTGAATTGCTCACATAAATGTGCAAACGTGCTCAACAAAAATGTCATGGTTTCAGGACATATATCTCAGTACATAATATTTCTTTTAATCAATATTTGATAACTTGTGGTGTCAGACTTTATTATTACCGGAAACATATATGAATAATTGTCTGAAATTTTAGTTTAATCTAAATCAAAGCAAAATAGGTGAAATACTACAGACTAATGGAAGTTAAAATTATATATGTGAATTTGACATTTCAGCTTTATATACAATGCAGTAATACAATTTATTATTGTTAACCAATTCATAGTACATAATAGTGCACATGCCTGTTGCTGCTGTTTGCATTTCAATGAACAGCCAAACAATGTGTGTCAATTTAAGAATGTGACAAGGACAGGAATAGAGGCCCAAACTGTCAGTTATTTCACTTTGGCATAATTTTATATATATTTGTACAGAAATACTATATGCGAGTATATTTTTATTCAGCTGGCTGATAAGCCAGCTGAACTACATGATTTTGTGGTCCACTGTTTGGTGTCGTGCATCAACGATTCACGGATTCACTTCTCAAAACGTGCTGAGGAGTTCCTCTTCGAACTTGACGATGTAATTTGAGTGGTACCTGAGCCTTAATTTGTAACTTCAGTGGTACCTCAGCCTTAATATGTAGCTTGAATTGTAATTTTGAGTGGTACCTGAGCCTCAATTTGTAATTTTGAGTGGTACCTGAGCCTTAATTTGTAACTTGAGTGGTACCTGAGCCTTAATATGTAACTTGAGTAGTACCGGAGCCTTAATATGTAGCTTGAGTATTACCTGAGCCTTAATATGTTACTTGAGTGGTGCCTGATATGTAACTTGAGTGGTACCTGAGCCTGAATATGTGACTTGAGTGGTACTTGAGCCTTTTATTTGTACGACAGACGGCAATGCATTTTTTCAATTCATGTATTTTAATTTGTGTGTGTTTTATTACTGCTACATAAAGCTGCTCTCTGGATGCTCTTCAAACTCGATACGCGTGTACCTGGTTTGTTACTAGATGGCGCTGCTGTTATTGCTTGACTAACTAATGCATTTTGTTACTTAATGGCCAATAATGCATGATGAGAAGTATACTGAGTGTATTTGCATGCCCATATATATACATATATATATGCATACATATAAACATATATATACATATATATATATATATATATATATATATATATATATATATATATATATATATATATATACATATATATAAACAGAGGTGTACCGTGTATGGCAAATGGCAATCAAGTTTGTTGAATTGGTCATGTTTCACATGTTACAATTGGATGGCCTTGTCTTATTACGCCAGGTTACGGGGTAATTGTTGTCTGTGTTTGCTGATTCTGCTGAGCACAGGACTATGGTAGTCCTTTTTGTGTATACTTAATTAGTTTAACATAACCAGCTGCTAGTCAAGGGACACCTGTTCCAATATGGCCTATACGTCGGCTCTTATGTCATCTGGGGACAGGCTTGCCAGGGCTCCCATTGTTTTTTCAGTGCGTCAACCCTCAATAAACTACCTGCTGATTTTATTGTAAATGTTAATTTTATTTTTTGTACCTCCATTCTTTGTTGAAGTACACAAACACACACACACATACATATATATATATATATATATATATATATATATATATATATATATATATATATATATATATATATATATATATATATATATATATATATATATAACCCTCCTTTTGATCTGTTTAGCAGGGAATATAAGTTACTGTCAATTTTGCTGAATTGATTCTCCTACACCCGCGCACCCAGAAAAGGGATCAATCATCCGCGTGGTTAAAGGACAACATCATTTCAGGCCCTTTTTAAAGTTTATCTACCAAATAGCTTGGACAAGGTATAGTCATGGGCTCTATAGCCATGGTAGTATGCTGGGATCTTCTTCACACCGCCAGGCATTGCCTTGGGTTTACGCCACAATCGTTATATGGGAGCCTGCCATATTTTCTTCACCCACTGGTTTGCACAGCTGAATGAGGATGCTGCAATATATGGATACCACTGTACAGAGAGGGGCGTTTCTGGTATTAATGTTAACTTTTACCTAATGCAACTGGTGGCGAACCATTGACTGGTCTAACCACAGATTACGACACGTGTTTTAGCTTTTGGACAAGCGGAGCTATGCATTAATTGGTCTGTGTAGAGATAAAAGTTTTTTTTTCATGTATACTGGGTTTTTGCTTCTAAACTTAGTATTTTTTCATGTATGTATAGTTTTTGCTCCTAAACATAGAACCTGAACTGGTAACATAAGAACGGCACATGTTGAATTCGCAAGACTTTGCTTTGTTGTATAATTGTGCATACTGAAGTATCAAATTTTTTATGGAAGCAAGAATTCAATCTTTTAGTATGCTAATCCAACATACGAGCAAGATATTGTAATGTTAACATTGTATCAAAACTTAAGAGTGATTATATTTATACAGCAACAGTGGAATATTGTTGCACGGGAGCGCAATATTGGTTTCAAAATGAGGTCAAACTGCAGAGCTACTTCTGTCGTTGTGCAACAGTGGGTGCTACTGCGGCTTTCTTCGATTCAGCAAAACTATCTGGAAACCGGAAACAGTTTTTAGAAAGCATATTTCCTTTTGTCATATAACCTAAACTGGTTTCGTGAAATTCACACCTGCTGAGAAAATCTTGCCACAGGTATTACCGACAACAGCAAAGCAAAATTTCACTCTAAGTTGGGTCAAATTGCGCAGGAAACTCAAAATGGTGCGGTATGGAGGTCAAAAGTGATATAAATGGTGAAACCTCTTTTACTTTTGAGAAAATTGTTCATTCTGCAGTAGAAACCTTAGGCAACAATATTATGGTTCCAGGTTGTTTTCAACCAAAACCAAATGAAAATGCTCATCCACATATCCAAGTGACGTTGTTAAATCCGCTTTTGCCATACGAAATCCAGTTTCAAGTTAACTGAATATTGCCCAAGTGTCACAACTACAGAAATTAAAGAGAAAGATACACTGACGATGCATCGTTTTCTTTAAGTACATGTATATAAGTCGTTCCCAAATAAATTGTGCATTCCATTCGGACAGTTTTGCCCCATCATCATATCTCCAGTTCTACTCGTGATGGAAGCGCCAAATTTTCACAGTGTGTGGTGGAGATGGGTTCTAGTAGTTAATTGGCACAATTTTATCAATACTAATTTACTCATAATTGAGTTATGGTATTATGAATATTAATAAATTTTCAAGAATTTAGGCAGTTTCCTGAGATTTTAGGCAATATCCTGAGAATATAAGCGAGTTCCTAGGAACATATAATGCCAGTCCTGGGAATTTAACAGAAGTCCCAGGAACATAGTGGCAAGTTCCTGGGAATATAATGGCAAGCTCCTGGGAACACAACTAAAATCCCTGGAATACGTTACTCAAGTCCCAGGAACATGGAGGTCAGCCCCTAGGAACGCTATTCAAGTCCCAGTAATTAAGAGAAAATTGCTGATACATGTAATATTAGGAATGATTGTGGAAATATTCTAGTGTAAAAATTCTAAATAAACATCACACACAGATTACCGCAAGGCACTCTAGGTTGAAAAAAAATTAGGAAAAAAGGAAAAAAATTAACAAACAAAAACATATACATTTGAGACAAACAACCTTACCTTCACAAAATTAACATCCTACCTGACCCATCCTGTGCCTGTTCTTATCCCACTGAAGACTCCAAGCATTTCCTACTCTTCTGTCCCTATTACATCGTTCCGAGAAACAGATTACTGAATACTGTTATTCCTTTGATTGCTCCGGGGGTTAGCCCGCATCTTATAATTCATATTGGTAGTGATAGGTTAGTTGAAATATTTCTCCGTGCAGTAACGAGCTTTCGAACTGCCTGAATATCCAGATCTGTGATTGCTCTCCATCAGTACATTATTGATACCAGGCGCTTTAACGACTAAATGTTTCCGTTACTGTTACTGTAGTATTCATCGGTTGGACTATGCAAATTTATTTGTATCATACCTTTTTTCTTTAATGGGTAAATACTGAACTCAATCCATATTGGCTTAACTTGTATCTTACAAGTAATCAAACTTTGATATTCATACAGAGTTTACATAGATATAATACATTGGTAACATTTGTTTTGTCATGTGTGTCTTGTATATACTTACTGTGTGTCTCCATGTTCTGGAGAACCCATGTATTAGTCATCTTGATGTACTATAGGGCTATCCAGACTAAATAAATACGTTTAAACCAAGCAGGCTGCAAAGAGGCAGGGCAGCATGTCATTTAGTGTGTGTGTGTGGGGGGGTGGGGGGTGGTATGGGTATTTTCCTATAAGCACCATGCTGGCACACTGGGGTGATGTGTTCCCATACCAGCGAACTGGAGGCCTCTTTTTTCTGTGCTTCAGGTCATTTTTTTTTTCATGCCTGCATGCCTTCCTTCACAGATAAGTGCATGCTGATCCATTGCTGTTCGGTGAATAAAACCCAAAGGACCATTTTGATTCACTTGACAATGTGTATTTTCTGGTAGTGTTAGGCCTTTATCCAATCCGCAAAAATAAAAACCTACATTCGTCTTTCCCCTTCAGTTGATCGCTCAGATATGTTGAACAATGGAGCCTATTATGGGGCTATTATAGCTCCATGGTTAAACTTAATTTGTCTTAACACGCCAGACATGTCCGAAGTATGTGTTTGCAAACTACAAAGCGCACGGGGTCTATTTAAGGCACTTAGATGGGAAAATATTAATGTAAACATATATGCACATTGTATCAATGGTACATGCTTCCTTAAAGTGCTCCATGCATAAAATGAGTTCTGCGCGTCAAGCCTGATTCGATGCTTAGACCTAACCGATAAAATACCAAAACCTGTGCTAAAAGGGTAAGATTTTTTGAACCACTGCCAATTGCCTATTTTCACTGCTTGAGCACTTTCAACGTGGAGTCTCTTCATTTGCATTAATCAATATTATTTTTTCCTGGTTAAATATTCAAGGCAACATACTAGGCTTTCAGAAAATGTATAGTTTTGTATACTTTAAACTGACTTTCCAGGGCGCTAGAGTGGACAAAATCAAAAACAGTGAAAAGGGCCTTTTGGCACTATTTTTACCCTTTGAGGTCCTGTCTCAGGCAGTCCAAGCAAAACATACAGATATATTTTCGTATGTATGGCTCCTGACAGGTCTTGGCCTCAAATTCTAAGAATACTGAACATTTGCTGCCAGTAGCCTAGTCTCCATTGAGGTTGAAAGTAAAAAAGGCACAAAAAACGAACTTCCATTATGGGAAAGTCCCCCCCCCCCTTAACCACAAAATCCAGATTAGCTGGCCGAGTTCTGATATACCCAAATTCTACTACATCCAAGAATTATACCAAATATTTTAGCCAAAATTCAATATCCCTCCACCTAGCAGTATTGGGTAGGTTGTAAGTGTTTTATTGGCCCAAAACACTCGTAAATACAGACAAGCAGTCAGCCACGGTGCTTTTTGTATGTGCGTTTTGTAGGTCCTACCTGTTTTTGGATTGAAAATAGATTTTTGTGAACCTCCGTCAGCAAAACGAACGCCCGTAACTTGCTATTGGATCCTGGCGCTCCCTCTGCACAATATGCCGGGAACCTTACATCCGGGAACTTTGGACGAAAAGTTCCCGGTCGACATTTTATGACGTGAACTTCAGTAAATAAAACCTGCTAAAAACATTAATTTAAAAAAAAGGTGGTAAACTCACCAATTCATGTCGTAGTAGCTGTCTGTACCCCATATATACGCATGAGATAGCAAAGTTTGGCTAAAATGCTTGAAAAATTACTTAATCTCGAGTTTGAAAGTCAAGGTATCTTAAGCTGGCCCAGTCGATAACTCGGGTAGCATGTTTTTGGTAGAAGAACGACCGTAATGGGCAAAACTAACCTCCATAATAACGAAAGCTGTGCTCAACATCAGAGCTCCTGTGTCAAGGGTACCCGCAGTATCGGCTCCCTACTGTATGTTTTGAAAAATTAGTACGCTGTGTGTGGATTACTGCAGAGGGGATCCAATGGGTATTTGCGTGATACGTTAACTGTCATCTACATTTATTCTTCGTGAACTGTGAAATCGAACATTATTTTAGCATGATTCGTGATTATCTGATGATAAGTATATGCATGATTCATTATTCTATATTTATTTCTCGTGCACTCACTGTGAAATCAAAGATTATTTAACATGATTCGTGATTATAAGTATTTATTCACGTAATTGTAGTTTATATGGTTTGGATTTAGCCGCGAAAGTACATTTAAATTTTTTTGTGAATCCTGATCACAACCCCCCCCCCCCCGCCCCTGGGGACCCCCACTGTAGGTTTACAGCAATATCAGGTACTTCTGCTATATATGTGTGTCCGAGATGGTGTCAGCTTCAAATTTTTCTGAGTTCTGATTGTGCTATCGTGTAATAATTTGAGGAAATGCGTGATTGCGGTACACTGACTGTATGTTTACTGGGTGAATCCATGTATGTATGCACAAAATATACTAGATTCTTACCACAATTCTTTGACAAACCACACCATGAAAGCATTAGCCAGTTTTCATTACGGACGTTTGCCCAAGAAAAGAAAAACTAGAGCCCTGGTGTATCAGTGTTGTGTGAGATCTGTTTTCAACATATATTTGTTAGCTCTTTGGTAGGCCATTATATTATCCCCCAGACTGAAACACCTGGTTGATCATCTTCCTGTAAGAATTGTAGAAAAAAAATTCCCAGTACGGAAATTCGTTTTCGATACCTTGCTCCTGAATTCATAGCAGTAGTTGGGGTTTTGCCAACAAATATCAACAGTAGATGTCCGTTGCCTATGTCCATCATCCTGGGTCATTGCCACCGCCAAATATATATGTTTATTTCTTCCTTTCCATTACGGATGTTCGTTTTTACAAATGTGAGTGTTAGAAATTGAAATTTAACACTAGATGACCACAGCTTGTTACATTTTACACTACACCAAGTGACGCAATAATGACAAGACACGATAACAGGGATGCGTGCAAAAGTACGTAATACAGGGTATCAACCACAATGTAGATACCTATAGGGCTATACTTTACAAGCTTAATTGAATATAATTCAGTAGCCTATATTTTTAATAATAATAATGATAATAATGATAATAACAATTGCATTGTGAGACCCATACGTTATATATATATATATATATATATATATATATATATATATATATATATATATATATATATATATATATATATATATAATAATAATAATAATAATAATAATAATAATAATAATAATAATAATAAATGATGATAAATAACAATAAATTATAAATTATTACTATAACCATTAATAATGGCTGACCAACAGATCACTCTTATATTGAAGAAGAATGGACAGATGGCCTTTTATTTATATTTGCTCTGGAAATAATGTGTCTTCTAAAATGTTGAGCCTACAAAATAGGCTAACAACTTTTAAAGATCTACATGCACAAAACTCAGGTTTAGGTTAGAAAGTCCAGCTGCTCTGTCTTTCAAATTTAATACATGTAATATTTAGGCCTAATTCCCAAGTGCTGCAAACTACACATGACAGAAACGGAACTTCTGCAAAATCCCTTGCACGTAACTTTCCTGGATTCATGAAATTAAAAAATATCCCAGACACTGCCACAACTTTCCTGATGTTGTTGGGTGTGATAAATTAAGGACAGATTAAAATATATAAGATAAATGTCCAATGTTTTAGATTTATAAACAGAGAAATTATTTTGTATCTGCAAGGATGCAATGCGCTTGTAACTAATATGCATTTTCGTTGTAGGGCCAATATCACCGATATAATATTAGGAACATTTTTTGAAAACCTACCAGAAAGTAATGTAGGCCTAGTCCTGAAAGCAATAATTTAGATCAGATGTATGTAAGCCTAGACTTCAATATGACTTAGTCCACAGGGTGGTAAATTATTTTATATAGTGCCACTTTCCAAAGGTAAGAACTGTTGGATAGATCTACAAAATAAATCCTTATGACTATATTTTTCATATAATACCATATGTATTTTGTTTTAAAAAATTATGGAAATCATACCTGTGCTAGAAGTCGTGGTCTCTGATATCAATTCAATTTCATGGATGCAGAAAGCTAAAAAAAATTTGCTGGGGGACTACAAAGCATTGAATAAAATTAATTCATACAAAATACTCAATTGCTGGTGTTTTCTGTTGGAGAAACATGTTTTTGATACAGCTGGATTAGTAGGACTCAATTGATAAGTAAGGTGATATCATAAGAGACTAAATTAATTTTGTAGTTATTTTTAAAAGAGAGCTTCCGTCATAAAAAACGAACTTCCGTCATGGAAAGTAATGCCAACTTGCTGAGTCTACTGAATGCTGCAAGAGTCAGATTTCTACGGGCCAATACTTGATCCAGTTAATACACATGTGAAAGTGTTCCATGCGGAACTGGCTAGCTCCTAGGATGCTCTTTGAGGCAATGGCAGAAAAGTAAAGGAAGAGAATAAAAAACAAGGTTTTCAGCCAAAATAAAGAAAGTTATCCATAAAATCACGGGTCTGCAATTTTCAAACCCAAACGTTTTCAAGTTGACAATTGATACTGCACCTGAGTATGGCTACATATGTGTACAGTACGCAGCACCAATGTTGTATATGAATTAAATGCAAATTGGGACAGGTTTGTACCTTATTGCCCAAAAAGGTCAGTTTTTCCATTAGAAAAGTTCATTGATCAGAGAGGGTTGATTTTGACATTGAATAAAAACAAAATTACTCTAAGTGTTCCAGTATAATTGGATGTATTTGAAAGCTGAGACCTTGTACTTTTCAGCTGTTAAATTGGATTTTAATGACTCTAAAATTTTCAAATTTGGCCTCCCTGGACCCAATTGGCATTGGTTCAAAAATCTGACTCAAAATGTAGAATACGGTACATTCAAATTAGCTGCGGCTACTTTGGCCTCTACCATTCGACAAGAAATGCTCATATGTGCCGTCAGATGTATGTATGTATGTATGTACGTACGTACGTATGTATGTACGTACGTATGTATTTATATATGTAGGTAGGTAGTTAGGTAGGTAAGTAGGTAGGTAGGTAAGTAGGTAGGTAGGTAGGTAAGTAGGTAGGTATGTAGGTAGATGTGGGGGAAAACGGGACACAGGGGAAAAACGGGACAGTAAGCATTTAAACGTAAATAAACATTTCTTTTAGCACAAATGCGTTATGGATTGCCTTTGTCTTGGAAATTTATCATTCTTACATGTCATCGACACTAGGGGAACCGTTGGTGTCGACACTAGTGCGATGTGAGACATACGCTATAGCCAGCACACTCCAGCATGTCCGGCAAAATAGGCAATAGTAAGGGTTGCACGTAAGTTCATCTCCCCTAGCTGTATCTATATTTCCCCCTGCTGTGTTCTTTCACACTGAGTTTTCCACTTAACTGAAAAACACGGCATTTTATTGTGGATTTTAGAGTATCATTTGACCAAATTTAGACTCAGTTTTAGAAAGGACGCCCCTCAATGTCATTGTCCCTTTCCCCCCTTCATAATTTTCAGTGAGGCGAAACAGGACAGCCCTAGTGCAAACATCAGAAGCCAAAATCTGCGCAATAGGAGAAAATTTACACTAAAGTTCACATCTTGATATAAAGTTATATCTAAAATAACCTTACAA
This sequence comes from Hermodice carunculata, assembly GCA_964020975.1. Taxonomy (NCBI): domain Eukaryota; kingdom Metazoa; phylum Annelida; class Polychaeta; order Eunicida; family Amphinomidae; genus Hermodice; species Hermodice carunculata. Next base: position 85,752 of record CAXHWN010001079.1, on the reverse strand, counting down.
ATTTATCAGACGTCTTGGGTTAAAATATTTAATTGGGCAGAGGTATCCCTATGATGTTCAAATCTAAATTAAATCTATTACTCTTAAATGTTGACAAAAAGCCCTCATATTTTAAACATGGAAGTCGTTTCCTTAACATATGCCACACGCAGCTACGTCTTAACTTCTCTTTTTTAAATGCCCATCTATATCATGTCAATATCTTTCCAGCCTAAACGAGTACATGCTCTCATCCTACTGAAAATACGAAACATTGCCTTTTGTCCTGCCCCAAGTTCACTGTGCAATATGGCAAACATATTTAACAACTTTCTCGCCAACATTAGCAAAACATTAGCAGATAAAATTCCTATTATAAGTCATAACCAGCCTCCTAAGAGGACTGAAGCAGTCTTCCATTTCTCTGCAGTGACCAAGAATTTGCTGTAACTCAATTTCTACTCCTTCCTTTCGGGAAGGCCACAGGTCTTGACACTTTAAGTACCTGATTGCTCAAAACGGGTACACATGACATTAGTGCCCCCTGACTTATATTTTTAGCTCTTCACTTTTTACTGGAACTGTCCCAGAGGAATGAAAGACTGCCCGAATCATCCCCATATTTAAAGACGGTATCAGGACTGAAGTCAATTATTATAGACCTATCTCAGTCTTACCGGTAACCCTTAAAGTCCTCGAGAGAGCTGTACATGATCAGTTCTATCTTTTCCTGTCAGACCATAATTTGCTGACCGCGGACCAGTCAGGATTCAGATAACAACATTCCACCAACATTGCCCTTGTGCATTTATAAGACATAATGCGTGAGAACATTGATGGTGGAAACATTTGTGGTGTACTTTTTCTTGGCCTTAAAAAGGCCCTCGACACTGTAGACCACCAAGTCCTCCTTTGGAAACAGGTGAGCTACGGTGTCGAGGGTACTGAACTTAAATAGTTTACACCTTATCTTTGTCACAGAATCCAGTGGACCTCCATTCTGTACTATCAGACTCTAAAGAGGTCACCTGTGGAGTTCCACAGGGATTCATAGTTGGGCCGCTCCTCTTTATCCTCTACATTATTGATCTTGCCGACAAAATTTCTGTTTTGCAAAATCTTTTTATATGCAGGGGATACAGCACTTTACTTCTCAGCCCCAGATCTGCACGAAATTGAGCATACACTGAACTCCAAACTTGGCACAATTATAATTCTATGGATAAAGGCTGGCCTTTTTATAATGAGAGGTCATGCTTTTCACAATTATGCAAATGAGGGCTAATTAAAGTTTTAAATCTTCAATATCTTATATACTATAGTAGATGTGGTTCCGAGGGTATAGGATTTTGATCATAGCAAGGTCAAGGTCATCTCAAATGTCAAGGTCAAAGGTCATGCCAAGTTCAAAGGTCAATTTTAGGCCAAAATGTCATTTTTGAGGTCAAGGTTCACCTCAGGTAGAGGTCATCTCAAGGTCAAAGGCCATTTTCAATGGTGGTAAATTTTCATCCGATTTTGCAAATCTTCTTTTCTAGTTCTAAATTTGTACTTACTGCCCAAATCCATACCCACTAAACCCGAGCTCTGACAAATAGGTCCCTGTCCATATCACGTGCAAGGCTTAATGTTGGCAGGAACAAGATTTTCATAAAGGGTACCACCACATGGAACTCTCTTCTCCCCGAAATTAGGGATGCCCCAACCCTATCCCTATTCAAGCCTTGGAATTACCCCCCCCCCCCCCAACAAAAAAAAAAAAAAAAAAAGAAAGAAAGAAAATAAATCACACATTTTACCCCCTCCCAACCTCATTACATTACATCTTTTCTTCGCCTGTTCACTTGAATACCAACTTGTCAATCATCCAAAACTGGGGAGGAGGGGGACTCTGCAGTGTCTACTGAGAGTAATGCCGAGATGGGTATGGTTGTTGGCTTTATGAATAGCTGATCGACCAAGGCTGACTGGTGGATGTTGAGGTTACAAGCTTTATTTATACTCAGTTTTTGCAACGAATCAGCATTAGCTTCCCAGCTAGGTTTGAACACTTTGGCTGAGAAAACAACGGGTAGAGACTTAATAGCATTGAATATGTAATCAGCGTTTAGCACTTCTCCGTAGACTCAAATATAAACTTTCACGCAAAGCACTGACCAATCTGTATCTCCATATGGTTCGACCCATCATTGAATAGGGATGCGTTCTTTTTGACAACTGTGGTAAAACTCTATCTGGAATCCATAGAGCTCGAAGCAGCCAAAATACATCCGAACATGATATGTATATATTACCATCCGATGTAAATACAACCCTGGCTATCATTATTGTTTATTGGGTTGGTATGGGAGCATGTGCTTTGGTATTTCAGAGCAAGGTGGTTTAAAATGAGGCTAAAATCAGCACATGGGGGCTTCTTCCTTGTATAACCAATTAGATGTGAGCAGCCACAAGTTCATATTTTTTAATTCGTAAATATCAAACTCAAAATGGTTACTATAGGCATTCAGTTCCTGTACAGCCAATAAGAGAACAGAATTCTTACACACGCCCTAATTATAAATAGATGAATATCAACCTGAAGATGGATGCCACATATGAGCGATTCCAAAATTAAGGCAACTTAGTGTTCCAAGCTTCTATCAAAATCCTGTGAGCAGCTGCGTTTCTTTTTAATATATAAAACACATGTATGTACAGAACCTGACTGTAGAAAAATTTGACAGCTCCCGGGTGCTGGTAAATAGGGCTCATTCGGTGCAATATAAGTCAACTTTGTTACGAAAATGGCATGTTCCAAACTGCAATTTCAAGTTTTACATTGTTTGGTTTAATATAAATACATTCAAATGAAGTCAAGTTTGCTGTTATGTTTAAGTGTTGAACTTAATTATGTCCGACAAAACAGCTTTAATCGAAGTGCAGCCCATTCTGTGCATTGAAGTACCGAAAATTTGTTACCAGAGTTTTGTTCAACTATGTAACACAGGATTAATACCATGATAAATTTGTAACAGCTAGTTCACTGTATGTTTAATCATTGTGTTTACTTTTTTCCTGGCAGAAAAACTTTGTGGGCAGGATAGAATGGTGTGGAGCTTAAAGTACGTTTTTATAAAAAATGAAATGAGTAAAAATTTATGAGTATGTTAATTCGTGCTCAACTATGTTACAGTCATAAAATTGGCAATAATATCCGTGTTTACATGCAGATTTGTCACAGAAAGCGAGTGTATTGCCTTTAATCTTCAGGATTTGGTTTCAAATATACGCAAATTAGCTTGACCTGGGGGGGAGGATAAAATAGCAAACAATTAACTCTGTTACGTAACATAGTTGAGCGATAATTTTGCTGTCATTTATTATTTCTGTGCTTTAACTTCCATCACAATTGAACAGATGTGGCCATTTAATTTACTATTGTACAGAAGAGCATACACACATGTCTGGCACATCTGTCCATATTACACAGTACTGTATTTTCCTTACAAGCATCTGGAAATGTTACTTATATATGGAATGGTCACATGAAAAGGCTATGCAAAAAGTCAATATAATTTTTCCATTGCTGTTTCAATACATTTTGTGAACGTTAAAAGTCCGATATCCTATGGGTTTTTAATACCAAGTGTTATTGTCTTCAATCTTGTACATTTTGCCTCAAATATATAAAAATGTTGCGTAACACAGTTGAGCGACAATTTGCTATCATTGATTATTTCCATGCTATTTTCCATCCCAAATCAGCAGATGAGGCTAATACTATTTCCTGTTATACCGAAGACCTTACACACAATGTCTAGCACATCCTTCCGTGCTTTTGTGTGATGTATTTTCCTTATAAGCATCTGGAAATATGCTACTTATATATTAGTTACGTTAAAAGCATATGCAAAAATGTGTATAATTTTTCGTATTGTTCATTTAGTATATTTTGTGAACATTAATAGTTCAAGATTCCATTTGTCTGCAATGCTATATTTTCACAGAAAGCGTCCCTTCCCTTTTGATGCTGTTAGATCCAATATCAGACTATACGCTCAAGATGCCACCTTATTTATTATAGTTGATGATCCGATAGACTCTACAAAATCCACTGAAACACTTAACTAAGCTATAAAAGAAATAGAAAAATGGTCACAACAATGGTTAGTTCAATTTAACAGTGCTGAAACAAAAACTCTACTTTGAATATTGTCAATAGAGTTGCATTCCTTTCAGAAAATCGGGTAGGTAAAGTTATTTTAGGCCAAAAGTCGTTTTTCATCATTTCATTTAATTTTAATTTCAATTATCAGAATAAAAAGGAATCCTTCCTATAGTCATGTTTGTTTTTATGAAAGTGTGCTTGAATACATTACTGTGGTCAGGCATCTTGGACATGTAGTTTCTAATTAGATCAGACGTATCCTGATCCACGCATGTGGATTTTATTGTCAATAAAGCAAAAAGATTAACTGAAATCATGAAATTGTTATAGTACAAATAAAGCGGGAGCAAGCGCTCTTTTGAAATAATCTACTTTTCATATGTTAGACCTATACTTCAGTATGGGGATGTGGTCTGGGGTGGATGCACAGATACTGAGGCAGAACTATTGGAGAGTGTTCAGCTCGCTGCCGCCCGTGCTGTTACAGGAGCCATAAGTCGTACAAGTCATGAAAACATACATAACGAGACTGGATGGGAAAAACATTCAAAACGTAGAGAAAATGACTAGAGTTCGTATATGAAGTAGTTCTTGGACTTATCCCGCAGTGCTTATCTGATTTACTGGCTCAAAATGTATCATCCACAACTAATTTCAACTTTCGTTCAAAAGCAAATATAACTGGAAATAAAAATAGGATAATCACCTTCAAAAACTACTTTCTCCCATCTACAACTCGTCAATGGAATACTCTAAGTTTTGCTACTTGATATTCAGAAGATGTAGAATCTTTTAGAAAGCTAAACAAAAACGTAAAAAAAACCCCCAAAATGATTTATTCTAAACTGGTAATAAGACAGCTGACATACTGCATGCTAGAATTAGGATGGATTGCATCCAGCTGAATCAAGACTTACACAAAATAGGTATCAAAGAGTCCGGTGGATGCTGATGTGGTTCCATCAAAGAGACAGCCTATCATTACTTCTTTGAGTGACCAAATTATATAATGCAAAGAGATATTCTTCAGTCAAAAATTATACCTTTCGCTCCATTTACTTTGAACACTTTATTATTTGGGAACAGAAGTTGTTCTGAAGCCAACGATAAATACATTTTCGAGACAACGCAAAATTATATTATTCAGTCCGACAGATTTATACCACCGTAGATTATTCTAAGTTTAGTTTTAAAGTTGAAACAAAAAACAATTAATCCCTTGCAGTCAGTCGATTGAACCACATTGGTTCTTTCAGCTCAAGTATACATAGAAATGGAAGTACATTTGACTTCAAATTCCTCTTCTTTCCTTTTTTTCCTCTGGGCCTTTACTCTTCTGCACCTGTCCCGTAAATGTGCCATGTCGCTTTTTCTACATGTTACTGTCTTTGCTCATGTATAATCCTGTGTTGTGTATTTTCCCCCTTTTTTAATATTTGAATATTTTATATTGTAGTGTGTCGTGTTGGTATGATTCAAACCCTTATATTGTAATGCTCAACATCTGCATTTTCGACATTTTTCTCATTATTATGCTAGAGAGATTTATATAGGCTCTAGTATAGACCCATATCTATTATATGGATTGCGAAGCAGGCCAAGCCTATATTAATCACTCTCCATGGCACAGATCGTGGCGTATACTTCCTACCTACATGTTTGGTGGAGGAAACCGTAGGACTCGGAGAAAACCACCCTGCACTGTCAGAGTGGTAGGAACTCTTTCCACATGCTTCCCCGGCCGTGAATCGAACCCGGGCCGCAGAGGTGAAAGGCGAGCGTGTTGCAGCTCCGCCAACCGTGCACCCATTCATTTATAAAAAACTCTGCCTGCTTCTCAGTCGTTTTTAATTATATATGTTCAAACCAAAGAGTGCCTTCATTAATTTCGGGCATGTAAATTTGAATAGTGGCCTCGACCTATTTGTCTTGATTCAATTTTGAAAAGAAAGCCAGTATCAGGAAGATAAAATCCGCCAATTTTGATCTGAATTCAATGACCTTGGGCTCAACTGATAGCAGTTCTATAAATGTACATGGGCTAAGCGATGATATCTTAACTCTTTCAGTGCCAAGTTTAAGACCAAGTCAACAGCAATCCTCGGCACACTTCGCACGCAATGCGCGCAAAAGCACCGACGGCAGCTGTTGACCTTGACCAAACTATAACCTGAATATACTATTTGAAGTATAGGGTTGTTGGTACTTGGAATGAAAAGTCTTTGCATGAGGAATTTTAATAAGATACTATATAGACACAAACAAGTGTGACAATAGTCACTCTTAGCACTGAAAGAATTAAGATTAAAGTCAATTTCCAAAACATCAAGGAAGAGCTAGTGTAATACTCACCTTATACTTACCCTACACACATCCTGATATATTATAGATATGATCTTCAAACTGTTAAAGGAGACCAGTGTCTGACCACTGTCTGTTATTTTCTAAATAACACTCCCCTGTAATAACAATTACTGAAGTTTCATTCCATATAGAGTGGTGAGCGGCTCTAATTCTTGAAGCTTTACAGAGCTTGATGACTGTTTTTGTTGAACAATAAGACCAGTGGTTATGTGGTCTCGTGTTTAAAAAGTCGAATAAACAGATCAAAAGATACTATCGTCCCATTTCCCTACTGTGCAATGTTTCAAAAGTATTTGAACAACTGGTTTTCAATTTCCTTTATGAATTCCTATTAAGTAACAATCTACTCACTGACAAAAACTTTGGTTTTAAAGCAAATGACTCAACGATCAACCAACTATCAAGTACTCTCCATTAGATCTACAATGGACTCGAAAATTCCAAGGAGGCCAGAATGGTGTTCAGACATCTCTAAGGCCTTTGATTAGGTATGGCACGCTGGTCCCCTTTCCAAGCTGCAACAATAGGGCTTATCTCACGGGATCACTAGGTGGATAGACAGTTGTCTCTCTAACCGCTTTTAGCGCGTAATCATCCGTGGACAATTAAACTTCTTCCTGCCATGGCTTCCTGTTTAGGCCGGAGTCCCGCAAGGGTCCATATTAGGTCCGTTATTATATCTGTGTACATAAATGATAATAGATGATCTGACCTGTTATGTCCGTATTTGCGCTGATGATATATACCAGTACACTCGAAACAGTCCAAAACCCAGGCGCCTCAGCACGCCACTTGAACCAAAATCTGTTTTATTCACCATTGGGGTAAATTATAGCGCATGATTTTCAATGCAGTAAAATCCATATTAGTCATTTTCTGTGCCAAGACCAACAAACCACAAAATCCTCCTGTCTTTCTGGGCGGTACTACCATACCATAGGAAGACACCCATGCACATCTCGGCATTACTTGATCCAGCAATCTCTCCTGGCGTGCTCACGTCACACGTATCACAAATAAAGCCAGTCAACGGATTGTCCTTCCACAAAGATTCGAATATAGGTTATCCCGAAAAGCTCTGGAAATGCTATACTTTTCAATGGTGAAGCCAATTATTGAATATGGTTGTATGGAATTCGGTAATTGTGGGCACGGTCTGTGTAACCTTATTGAGTTTATCCAGCATGAAGCACCTAAGATACTATTACATACTGGGACACTAAGACACACGTCACATGCAAAACTCTAAAGTGAACTTGGTTGGCCATTACTTGCTGACATACGGAAAAACTTAAAATTGCTTCTCTTCTACAAAATGTTTCATTACTTAACTCCGAGGTACCTATCCGATCTTGTACCTCATGCTCCTGCACTTGATAGTCCAAGGCTCCGACATGGGTCCGCTAGCAGTCTACGCCCAATCAAGTGCCGAACACAATGTCTTCATAAATTCTTTCCTCCATACGACTATGGAATAAGCTCCCCGCTGATATTAGAATATGCCATAGACTATGGAATAACCTTCCACTGATATTAGTAATTTTATCTCCCTCCAGATCTTCAAGTCTAAGCTCAAAGCCACCTTGCTTGCTGTTGACCACGTTCCAAACTTATATTCTTGTGGTCAAAGATTTGCTAGTATATGTCACTCGCAGCTTCGACTTGGTTTCTCTAAGCTAAATTCTCATCTTTACAAAGTAAATATAAAACAGCGACCCACATGTATCTACGCAAATGAGGATTTTGAACACTTTTGCCTCCACTGCCCCAAATACATTCAGGAAAGACAGAGACTTCTGAATGTCATTGTTCCATTGTTAGCCCCTGGGGTCCATTCAAATTTGATCATAAATGAAGCAAGTGATAGGTTAGCTAACATACTTTTATTTGGCAGCAAGGATGTTTCAAATGATTGTAACACAAAAACCTTTGGAGCACTGCAAACGGAACGGTTCATCTCGTAGCTGAGTGTCTTCACTGTCACATATTAAGCTGCGTAATAATTGATTGACTTAAAATTAACTACCCCATTTCCATGTATGCGTAGTGCGTAGTGCGTGTTGCCTATGCATTTCAATCTCTCTGTGTAGCGATTTTGTAGACAGAGGGTAGACGCGCGCAACATACACAAAATGGCGCCAAATCCTACCAAAGTAAACATACATGTATACGTACAGTATACTCCTAGTTTGCGGATACATGGAAAATGGTATCCGCAGTGCGCAATACGCACCCCCAACTATACGCAGTACGTTGTACTCAATGCGCAGTACGCGCACATGAAAACCTAGCTTTATTGCTTATTATAAATTGCGCATCGCTGGTCTCAGCGAACCGGCGTTCCATCATAGAAACTGTGCCCATCTTGCATGGTGCCCATAGTGTCTCATTTACAGACCTGAGCCTATATCTGTATTTTCATTTTAATGTTGGAGAAGTACCTTGCGCTCCCATAGGACCAGAGTGGTTGACAATTGCTAGGCAGGGAAGGAACACGGGAGCTGCTGGGTGCATTGGTGGCTCCACGGTGGCAACGTGCGTATGTCGCCATAGGCCTAGTGCTTCGGCCACGCCCAGCGGTACGCATTGGTGCATCCATGCATAGCACAACCCCCGGCGGGCCCTGTCGTGGAACACCGGGAATGCAAACGGGTAATAGTCGGGCCAGTATCTCCCTTTCAGTGACCACCCATGGTCATTACAGTATGTGTGTCAACCCACACTTTTCTGTTTTTCACGAGTTCTTTGTTATGTCTGGGTGCCAACTCAGACATATTGTTTTTCCTTGGGTTCTTTATTAGGCCTATGTCTAGGTGCCAACCCAGACATTTTGTTTTTCCAAGTATTTTTTCTTTCCTTCCTTCTTTCTTTCTTCTTTACGACCAAATATGTCCGGAGTTTTTCTCGGACACTATCATTCCGAAAACCGTCAAACTTGCCCTGTTGACTGAGCTATGAATGAAATTGTGCACCTGGTTTAGAATAGTCATGATGTTTAACATTGTGCAAATTAGGGGCAATTAAAATTTCAAAAACTCCTTATCTTCCAAACTATTGCAGATAGACACAAAATTTCAATGTGCATATATAGGTTTGTGACACCTGCCAATATAAGGGACAGTAAATGAAAGTTGTAGAATTTCATTTTATGCTAATTAGGGGCATTGAAATTTTTTATAAAGTTGAGAATCTTCAAAACTATTATAGATAGAATGGCCATTCCAACTTCAATTTACAGGTTTCTGGCAAAGTTGCATCCAACGAACCATAGGCCAAAGTTGTTGGATTTCAATTTGTGCAAATTAGGTGAATGCACAAAATTGAAATCTGGAATAGCTTCAAAACTCTTATAGATAGAAATACTATTCCAACTTCATTTTACGGGGTTATGATATAGCGCATTCAATGAAACATTATCCAGAGTCGTAGAATTTTAATTTATGAAAATTAGGTGAATACGTAAAACTTAAATCTTGAACAGAATCAAAACTATTATAGATAGCGGTGTCATTCCAACTTCAATTTGTAGGTTTGTTGCACAGCCACATCCAATAAACCAAAATTGTAAAATTGTTATTAATACAAATTGGGTGAATACACAAAATTTAAATCTTGAATAACTTCAAAACTATGATATATAGAAGTGCCATTTAAAGTTCAATTTGTAAGTTTGTAACATAACCACATCTAATGAACTATCAAAGATGTACAATTTTTA
>CAXHWN010001079.1:31341-75341 GCA_964020975.1 Hermodice carunculata | reverse complement strand
TTTATGCGAATAAGGCGAATACACAAAACCTGTATCTCGAATAACTTCAAAATATTATACATAGAGGTACCACTGCAACTTCAATTTGTAGGTTTGGGACATAGGTGCATCCACTGAACCATGAAACAGATTTGTAGGCTTTTAATTTATGCAAATTATGCAATACACAAAATTAAAATCTTGAATAGCTTCATAACTGCTGTAGATAGTGGTGTCATTTAAACTTCAGTTTATAAGTTTGTGACATAGCCACATCCAATAAACCAAGAACCAAAGTTGTAGCATTTTAATTTATACAAATTAGGCCAATATCAAAATTAAGATTATGTTGAATAATGGCAGAGTGTAGCATTTCAAACTGTTCTCATTATGAAGGCACCCAGACATATTTGCTGTGAAGCAAATCTTCCTCTCCAGTTTCTTTCTTTTTTCTTTTCGTTTCTTTCTTTCTTTTTTTTTTTTTTAACCAGTGAATTTAGCCGACACCTTTCTCTGACACTATTATACATAAAAACTCCAAGCTTGGCACGATTATATCTCCGTATACAAGGAGTGTGATATTTTTATGCAGAGGAATGAAGATGTTAAAAATTATGCAAATTAGGGGCATTTGAAATTTTCAATCTTGAATAGCTTCAAAAGTATAAAAGATAGAGATGTCACTCTAACTTCTACTAGAGGGTTCTTGACCATTGTGCATCTATTTAATTTAAAACAAAAGTTGTAGGAATTTAAATTATGCTATTAAGCAGTATTTGAAATTTTAAATCTTGAATATCTTTAAAACTATTATAGATAAAGATGTCATTTCAACTTCTACTAGGGGGTTAGTGACCATTGCACATGTAATGAATTTAAAACAAAAGTTGTAGCGATTTAAATTATGCAAATTAGCAGTATTTGAAATTTTTAAAACTTGAATATCTTCAAAACTATTATAGAGATCAGATGTCATTCCAACTTCTACTAGGAGGGTTAGTGACCATTGCACATGTAATGAATTTAAAACAAAAGTTGAAGCAATTTAAATTACGCAAATTTATAGCATTTGAAATTTTAAATCTTGAATATCTTTAAAACTATTATAGAGATGTCATTTCAACTTCTACTAGGTTGTTAGTTACCATTGCACATGTAATGAATCTCAAACAAAAGTTGTAACAATTTAAATTATGCTAATTAGCAGTATTTGAAATTTTCAATCTTGAATATCTTCAAAACTATAATAGATAGAGATGTTATTGCAACCTCAACTAGGGGGTTGTTTTCCATTGCGCACCCAATGAATTAAAAACAAAATTTGTAGCAATTTAAATTATGCTTAGTAGCACCATTGGTAATTTAAAACTTTAATAACTTCGAGGGTATAATAGATAGAGATGCCATTCTAACTTCTACACCTTTGTTATGGACTAGCACGCATCTGCTGAATTGGTAATGAAGACTGATCATACACTTAGTACTGAAACATAGAATGCCACATGGCTGTATCATGGAGAATGGATTTAGAAAAGACAGCACGAGTTTTAAAACCGTTCACTGCGAGCCTTTGGCGAGCAGCGAACGGTTTGAAACGAGTGCTGTCTAAATCCATTCCCAATGACACGGCCATGTGGAATTTTGTTTCTCCCATAGAGCGTTAAATCCTATGTTTTCGTCAAAAACCTACTTGGTTTAGCGTGCTTACAGCACCCGTTTCGACTTCATTTTGTTCACTTTCAACATTGCGTTGCTAAGGTACGTCACTCAAGAAAGAACTTTCAGCTACCCTATCTTATGTAATCTGATTGGCTTACAAACAAACCAGCAACCAATAGGATTCTCTCTTTATTTCATTTCGGTCGTAAAATTGTTCCACACTTATTATGTTGGGAACGAGTGTTTTTCCACATGGGTAACTATGGGAGAAGTGCCTATTGTATCAAATATATGTTGATACATTTTCTTGAGATTAATCTTATTATTTTTTTGGAATAAACCCCGTTCCATTGATGCCCCCGCTGTAAAGGGGTAGTTTTCCGAATAAAATTATAATTATTATTATTATTATTATTATTATTATTATTATTATTATTATTATTATTATTATTATTATTATTATTATTATTATTATTATTATTACCCTGTTGTAACAATGTCGTAGAGATCATACACTGTTGTACTTGAAGTACCCATTGTACACTGGAGTACTAAAATACCAATAGGATGTATTCCAGTGTTGCCAACCTGCCAAACTTAAAATCCAGGAGATAAAAAGTAAAATTACGGGAGGTTGATAAATTAATATGAAATATAGAAGGGAAATATTGATGAAATTCCGGCAGGTGACTCAAAATTGTAAAAAATCCACACTTTTTCAATTTTTTTCAGCATAAAATTCCGGGAGTCTCCCGAGGAATCCGGGAGGGTTGGCAACACTGGTATTCATATTTAAATACGGTCCTACTGTAGCACCTATTCAGCAAAAGGGGAGCCACCTGCTTCGGGGGAGATCCATGTATTTAGCAAGGCCAAAACTACTTTCTCAATAAAATAAACAATACGAACACAGATTAATCTAAAGAAAATGTATCAACATATATTTGAAACAAAAAGGATGCCTAAATTGATTAGAAACGAGCTCTCTTTTGGTTGAAAAAGGGGTTATTTATGGATGTTTATGTGGTATGTAATACAGATCTACCCTGTTCATTGTGGAAGCATCAATCTGTTGCTCCGGCAACAAAGGAAGTGAGCAGGATTGCAGTTATACTTGAATGTCTCCTAAACCTATTGTACATTGTCATATGTTAACCAATAAGCTTTGAAGACAAGCACTCTAGGAAAATCCTGAGCCTTAGAGGCGGGGAAAGGGTGTGTAAGGGATGGATTTTTTTTTTAAGCACAAGCAATGAGTGTAGGCGGACATACCCAGGACCAGGGGCCCACCACAGCTGTGAGACAGTGGGTGGTGGACCCTATGCCTCGATCGGCTCTGGTCCTGGAAAACATGGCAGCACAAGCTGGTAAGGATTACCATGGTTTCCCCCACCTCATTTATTTTACCCTAGGCCACCTGTGTCACACAGTGACACAGGACGGCGGCAGACAAGCGGAGAGCCACATTATTATTATTATTATTATTATTATTATTATTATTATTATTATTATTATTATTATTATTATTATTATTATTATTATTATTATTATTATTATTATTATTATTATTATTATTATTATTATTATTATTATTATTATTACACACTGATTTGTTATGCAGCAAATCATCTTTTCTAGTTGCATGTGGGTGTGTAAACGCGTGCTAAGTTTGTTTGTATGCATCTGTGTATACATATTGTTGAACTGTTATATCACAATTCCAAGTGTATAGTATCTATAGTCTAATTTATATTATGCATAGTCATCTCATAGTCATATCACGATGATTTGTATTGTCCTGTGAGTGTTGTATATATTATTGTGCTTCTCCGTGTCTGGAGAAACCCTAGTTCAGACAATGTTTTGTATTATTGGGCAATCCAGTATAAATAGATAGGTTTGAATTAATTATCTGACAGTGCTTTCTGATGGTCTGAACTGGTATCCGTAAATCTGACAGTGCTTTCTGATGGTCTGAACTGGTATCCGTAAATAGTGTGTATGGTTACGTAGTTTTTACTGTCCAGTTAGTCTCTCTTAAGACCCTTTCTTAGGCTAGTTAATTCGTTGTAAAACAAAATTTCTAATGAATATTATAAAAATGAATGAGGGGGCGGTCAGCCATGTCGCGAAGCGGTCCTGGGGCTGAGGAGGAGTGAAGACTCCTGTCCAGCCCCAGAACCACTTCTCGGCCTGGCTTGTTCTAGCTCGACGCTATGGCCGCCCCCTCATTTATTTTTATGATAGGCCCACTCATTAGCTATTTTGTTTCAAAACGAATTAACTAAGAAAGGGTCATTAAGAAAGAATTCATTCAAGCCACTGTGTTAGTCAGCCATTTGTACTAGCCTAAATGGCTATCCAGTATTTATAAATATGTATAAATCAAGTCACAGGCAAACAGAGAAAGGTGTTGCACGAATGAATGTCTGGGGATATCATCATCAACATCGTCATCATTTGGCAGATTTACTAAGCATTTTTTTCTTTTGCTTACATTACATTTTTAGCCTGCTCTTTGAGTTTGAGACCATGATGTAGGCCTAACGGGCGTGGGGGTGGGTGGGTGAGGGTGGAATACCTATTTTATATTCGTTATCGGGCCTGTTTACTTAACCGTGAGTAAAAAAAAATTAACCGTGCTTTGTGATCAGGGTAGTTCCTTGTCATGCATTATTTACCAAAATAAATACCCGCATATAAATCTTTATTTGCTTAAAGCCCGCCATCTAGCGGACATGGCAAAGACTACAAACCTTAGCACTTGGACTACACCTAAATGATTATCGCAGGTCTGGGCAAGTACATAATAAATAAATGAAAAAATAAGGTGAGAAAGAAAAAAATCATAATGAATAAATTAATGTCTACACTGTTGCTTGTGTTGCCTACATTCCATGGCCTTGTTTACAAACCTCAGCACCTGTTTTGTGATATGGAGGTCACCACTGTTACAATACATGATGCAGAAAAGAAGATGGAGAAATTGAAATCTGTCTGAGGTAGTAGGTGTATTTAAGTTGTATGGTCCCAAAGTAGCAAGTAATAGCTTTCGGTCAGTGGCATATCGATCACATGTCAACATAAAATGCAGCTCATCTTCTACCGCTGCATGGTTGCAAAAATTGCACAATCTTCTTTCTACAGTAGTTTTGGTGTATCTGCCCCTCTCAATTTCCAGGTCAACTAATTCTTAGTTTTGAAAAGTGCTTACACTTGTACACAGGTAAGTTTAGCTCAAGACATTTTTCTCTAGTGAAGGAATTCTTAAAAGTACAGTACCTGCGCAATTTATTGGAATCTCGACCATCCTCATTGATGTATCTCAACCACAATCTAACATACTCAGAACTGAGATTTTCACTTAGTTGTTTAGTACATGGCTGGATATTCATGTTTCCTGCTTTTTGCCAGTAATTTTGGAGCTCAAAGTTCGACCCTACTTCCTGCTAAGCATAATTTTCCTGCCAACAATGAAATATCAGGCTATCCGAGTCACGTTAGTATAGCTGATCCCAATACTTGGTTGCTGAACAAAGGCTGGCAATAAGCAATGGGTAGCTTCCCAGTTCACCTTTCACTGCAGCCGAACTATACTTTCTATAGACCCCTAGCAGAAAACGACAGAGTTTAACATGCCGTTAAAATAACGTAGACTGAACTGTACTTTGTTCGCCTTTTCTTTCAGTCAGGTGCTAAATTCACCAAATTTCTCCCCAATCCACAAGCCTTGAACTGCTTGCTGTATGACCTATTGCTTGACCTCCATGGTGCCAGGCAACCATTTTGCATTCGTAATTAATTAGCTTGAGCCTGTCTCACAGCTTTCTGTCCATGCATGCTAAGTGTACGCTTTGCAAGGTTTGGGTCTTGTAGCAAATTGGGGGGTGGAGGTGGGGTGGGGTGGGGTGACTCCCAACAACTGTGTAATGAGGCTCTCAATAAAATACAGAGTATCTCTTTCTGTTCATGCAGGAACAGATTGACTCCATGCTGCCATATGTACCAGGAAGGCTTTTGTTTCCACTGGTGTCCTGGCTGGCCTGTTTTTGCCTGAGGCAATGTCAGTCTGCTGAGCTTGTCAGTCCCAAGGGAACTCACACTCCAGACTTCTAGGCAGAACAAGCTTGAGTGTACCCTCTGTTAAAAACAGACAACATATGAGGCTGAGTCGGCCAAACCAAGGAGGATAGAATTTGTGTCATCTCAGTGGACACTTTCATGTCTTTGTTTTCTTGTAACCAGTGAGATGAAGCCTGTTCTTCATAGCCAATACTGAGACAGTATAGTTTTGTCTTGGTTCACAGGTACATGTTTATGTAGTTTCTTGTGTTTTGGGTGGTTAGGCCTATACATTCTGGAAAAAGAACTAGTGTCTGCAGTTAATGATGAATATTTCTAAGGTTGAGAGGACCGGTTTAAAACCACCAGTTGCCTTTTATGGGTGACTGCCTGTCTCAAGTCAGGAGTGAAATTTGTTTCTTCACACTGCTATTGGAAAAGAAATGTTTATGCTTTGGCAAGTCTGAAATCTCTTTGCTGTCATTGTTGGGTTTGGAATTAATGAATATGGATCATGTGTTTCTGTACTACTTGAGGGCTTCTGTTGAAATTTGTTTATGTAATAAAGGAAGAAAGACAGTTTTGTGTTGCATGTATACACATCGCTCTAAATTATAATATGTGTACACTGTACATGCACATATACTCATCAATACTGCCCAGAAGGGCTGACCCTCTCAGGGGTGGGCATTTTTCTCTGGTCTCAATGGTGCTCACTGTAGAGAGGTTTCACTGTACAGTTGTAATTTGTCCAACACTTTTCTTGGACACCTTTACACATAGAAACTCCAAACTTGGCATGATTGTACCTCCATACAAGGAGTTTGACCGTTTTATACAGAGGAATGATGATGTTTAAATTATGCAAATTTGGGGCATTTGAAATTTTAAATCTTGAACATCTTCAAAAGTATAATAGTTAGAGATGTCATTCCAACTTCTACTAGATGGTAATGGACCAGTGCGCATCTAATGAATTTAAACTAAAATCTGTAGGAATTTAAATTATGCTAATTAGCAGCATTTGAAATTTTAAAACTTTAATATCTTCAAAACTAGTATAGATAGAGATATTATTTTAACTTCTACTAGGGGGTTATTGACCATTGTGCATGTAATAAATTTTAAGCAAAAGTTGTAGCAATTTAAATTATGCTAATTAGCAGCATTTGACATTTTAAAACTTTAATATCTTCAACACTATAATAAATAGAGATATCATTCCAACTTTTACCAGGGGGTTGTTGACCATTGCGTACCTAATGAATTAAAAATTTAAAGCTGTAGCAATTGAAATTATGCTAAATAGCACCATTACAAATTTTAAATCTTGAATAACCTCACAGCTATAATAGATAGAGATGTCATTCCAACTTCTACTCCTGTGTTATGGAATAGTTGTACATTGCCATACCAATATGCTTAAATTGAAGACACACACACTGATTTGCTGTGCAGCAAATCATCTTTCCTAGTTTCAAACTGTTCTCATTTTGAATGCACCCAGACGGATTTGCTGTGAAGCAAATCTTCTTTTATAGTTTGCATTTGATTATATTCCTATCCACTGCATCTCATTTTTCACTTCGTTGTCTTCTACCCATGTGACCATTGATCCAGACCCCCAGGGGTATTCCTGCTCCCCCCCCCCCCCCCCCCCCCAAACTGTTGGTGTTACTGTTAGGCCTGTAGGCTATACGTCATGCCACTCATGGACGACCAGTGACGTTAGGTCTATTATCTTCAAAAGTATTTCAATTAGTATTTGTTCAATCAGGTTGTAATTTGCCCGCGACTCACTTTGCCTCATCATTGCATGTTGACTTCTTTTGGTCTTGGCCGACATTTTTAAACAGATCAGGATCACTAGCGGTGGGTCCCACTTTCAATATCGTACACCCCTATCCACAAAAATGAGGTCGACCACAATATAATTAAATCTGTGCTGCGCGGAATTAACATACATGAATGCAAGCAAATTAGCTGTTGCAAAGGCGAAGGGATAATAACCATGGACATAGACAATGTGTACAGAGATGTTGTTGGGGAGTTTGGGCGGTATCAGAGACTTATTTTCTTTGCGGTTACATCCTTTGAGGCGTTTTTAGCTATGCACATGGTACAGAATGTTTTTGTAGGCGCGGAACCGGACTCGATCGTCTGCATCACAGACAATGGCACTCGCTACCTCAGTCGATGTCCAGCGCAAAATGAAAGCACGGTCAAATGCGAGTCCTTTCTGTACAACGAGAGCACGTTCAACTCCATTGCATCAGAGGTAAGCCTGTTGCCCAGTGCGTGGTTTACGTTGTTTTGTTTGTCATTATTTTGCGTCAAATTTATCAACATATTTATAATTTTATTAGATCATTTAGTAAATTAGAATTAGGCACACGAAATTTTCTTTATTTCAGCGACCCACATGCCCGGCCCACATGGCCGCATCCGCTCAGTGAATGAACAGCCATGGGTGACATATTATATAATATTATAATACCAGGGAGGTCCCAGAGTCTCCAACCCTCCCGTTTTGGGTGGAAGACCTCCCGTTTTTATATGTATTTTCAAAAAGCTTCCTTTTCTTCCGCTTAGCTTGATTCCTTTTCTCCTCCTCAATCCAAAATAATGTGTCCAAAAATTGAGCTGACATGTTTTCTCAAATTGTCAAAATGATTTTCAGCATAGACCTACAAATTATGTCCATGCTTTCACAGAGACTCCAACCCTCTAGCTTTCAGCGGGAGATCTCCCATTTTTAGCCCTTCTTCCAAATTATCCCGTTCTCCCGCTTAGAATATGTTTTCTCCCTCCCAGAAAAAATGAATGAGGTAAAAAAAATCATCAAAATGCACCATTTTAAACTTCTATTTTTTTAAAAAATTTTTCATCCTAGGACTAGGAGGGGCTGCTGCCCTCCCAGACACACACACACACACACACACACCCCGGCCCCAGCACCGTCGCTGCATTCTGTCACATCTCCAGTTTCAGTAGTACTCCAGGAGGGAGAATCTCCAGTTTGTATGAACCTGTGGGTTGGAGTCTCTGCTTTCAGTCACTACTACCCATATTAACATTGGCGTTGAAACTGTTATTATAGCAGTGCTAGAAATAGCCACTGGCCCGACTGGCCAAATGCCACCAAAAAGGTGCCTGGGCCACCTTATTTTCTAAGAAACTGATGACAAGTGGCCCAAATTTTTCATAATGTCAATAATATGAATAATTTGGGCCACTGTTTACATTGTTATGGATTGTTCAATATTGATTAAACAATCTATAACATTAACAATACCGGGGTATAAACAGTGTTGCCAACATGCCAAACGTTGTGCCTGAGCGGGAAAATGTATTTGCAAATATATGTAGAGCAAGCATATCATCAGACCTCCAAAGTTTTCAATTTAAATTTATGTATAGATGTGTTTATAGCAATGAAAGATTTAATAAATGGAAATTAGTAGATAGCTATTGGGGTACTTTCTGTGGCAGGGAGACAGAAACCATAATACACTTATTTTGGACTTGTGATATAGCTCAAAATTTTTGGAAACAAATTTTCCTCAAATGTAAAATGAGAGATGCTACAATAGTTCAGTTCAATAAGCAAGAATGCTACCGTGTATGAATAATGTTGGAAGCTTCTATAACCTACTATTTATATGTGGTAAGAAATATATTTACAGATGTAGATATAATCAATCTATCCCTGATTGCACTATTTTCTTAACAGAACTTTTCAAGCTTAAGGACATTGAACAGAGCATAGCAAGAAAAAAGAAACGAAGTGCAAGCACACAATAAAAAGTGGAACAATTTAATAGTGTAATAAAAGTTTTACTCTTCTCAAAAGTAAAATTAGAACTTGACAGTGGGAATATATAGGGAAGCCAACCATCTTGACATATGGCATATGTATGGACAATAAAAATATTATCAAAAAAAAAAAAACAAACAAACAAAAAAAAACATGCCAAACTTAAAATCTGAGATATGGGAAGTAAAATTCAGGAGGATTGATAAATTGATGAGATAATACTGATGAAATTCAGGGAGTTTGCTGAAAATTGTCAAAAATCTACTTTTTCAAGAATTTTCAACATAAAACTACTCTGGGAGCCTCCCAGGTACAGTGGGAGGGTTGGCAGCACTGTGTAAAGGTGGCTTGAAATAAATTTTTGGGCCACCTACCCCTCAGGGCAAGTTACATGCAATTTAGTTATTAGCAACACGAGACATGCATAATTATTATTTTCCCGCCACATAGCGCGGAGCTTGCGCCTGGCAATCTAGGAGTACACACGTGCATATATTGTAATATTTGTGTCTTTTTGCCCAGAACCACTTCCTAGTAGTCAATACCCTATTCGCAGTCTGAATTCTTTACTCTCCATAAACTGACCCGTCCCTGTCTAACCTATATACATATGGAAGTGCTATTGTCCATATTGCACACGTTCTTCTGTAAAATTTTGGCATAGGCTGTATTAGCCCAAATAAATTAAAGGGTCTTCAGCGGGTAACTACTCAACATGTTTCTGAGCCTTTTACCCGTATCACTATATCGCTGTCACAGATAGGGCTAGATAAACCATTGTTACAAGATTAGTGTCTGTTAGAGAAAATTTAACTTTACAAATACCAAAGTCATATTCATTTAGTTCTTCCTAAATTGGTTACAAGAATAGACACCATCTGCCAGTTCTAAGTGTTCGTTATTTCCAAAATATCAGTAATATCCGCTTCTGTGCACAGTCAGTAGCCCGTATTTCTCCAGGCCAGACTGGGTTACTACGACAACCAGGTAAGCAGTTGTGGCAGGAAATTAATCTGCATGCCCCGTATTTTAATGACACCAAATGGCATGAGCAGTAGGTAAAATGCTAGTGTGTAGTTTATATGTAGCCCCATAGAGGGCACTGTCTCGTTATGATTTATGTATTTGTATGTGGCCCCACAGAGGGCTCTGAATGCAATAAAGTTTCATCATGTGCTGACTAGAATTTAGAAAGAGCCATTTCAACCTCATTTTCCTACAGGTATCTTACTCCCCTCGGGAAGGGGTCCCACCTTATGTGAGACCCTTGCCCGCTTCGGTTGCTTCTCTCCCTCGCACCCGCTTCCAGACAGGAAGAATCTTGATCCCACCCAATCTTTTGTGGAGGTTAGAGTCTCTGCCTGGAACATACCAAATACAAATCTAGATCAAGATAGCACAAGTCCATACAGCCTTAACACACTAAGATATGAAATAATCCAAGAAATAGCTTCGTATATTCATAGAGGCCAGGTGGATATCATTTAAGCTAGTAGCTGTTCAGAATAATGATAATAAGAGGAACCTGGTCTTTCGAGTAGGTACCACTGTACTATTGCTACCATTGGTATAATAATATTATCACCTTTGCTTGCACCAAACCTAGATGAATTTACAGTGCTATTTAATATAGGCATCAATAATAAAAAGCATATACTAGTTACATGATATATGCCAATTTCTGGTACCAGCAAGGGGACTGGTTGCCTTAAAAGGAGATCCAAGCTTGGTGTCATGTCTGCTCTGCCAGTGTTGTAGAGATAACACAGAATTTAGTATGCTTTGGAAGTGGAGAAAAAGTGAATAAAATGAACAGTTCTGCGGTATCTTATCAGATCCTTCCTCTTCTATAAAACCACATGGAATTCAAAGGCAATTTTTGGAAGTCAATGGTATATGGTGGGTTGTCCAATGTTCCCGGACAACGTCACCCCTCACTGTATAAAGACTGCATCTTACAACAGTGTTTCAGTGACTCCCTGATGAGCTTAGTCAATGGGTGAAACCGGTCAGAGTAACCTTCGTATTCCAAGTTTTTGTTTGCCACTGGCCTTACTTTGCCTTATAAATCTGATGTATTGATATAAAGTTTGAATAAATCTTAAATAATCAACATTTAAGGTCCTCCTTCTTTTATGACTTTGAGTGGGGTCTCTTGTACCCTTTAAGTTCAAATTTGGGGATCAAAGATTAATTCTTATGCATCAAATAGGATTTGTGCTTAAAGGGAAGCACTGAAAATTGTTAAATTATTTGAGGTGAAGCGAACAAGAGAAGAGTAGTCTCTAGCCATATATACCAAACACTCTGGTATACAGTAAAACCTGTCTTAAAAAGCCACCCGTATGGACAACCAAATTTAACATGGTCTCTCAATACAAGGTACCCCACATAGGAGATACAAATAACATGAAAAATACAAAGTAGAGATATTAAAGAGGTGGTCACTCTCAAGTATATTACAGTAAAACCTCTCTTACCGAACACCTCTCTAACTGAACACCTCCCTATACCGAACATGTCTCTGTACTGAACACCATTTCTCCATCCCAAGTATATATTTCCAATGCAAGCAAACCTCCCTACACCAAACACCTCACTATACTGAACACTTTTTTCTGGTCCCAAGGGTGTTTCGTATAGGGAGGTTTTACTGTACTTCCAAATCTGCTGAAATGGACATCTGGAGCAGATTTATCCCATATGTAAACTACTCGCAGGAGTACTGACATTGTAACACATGATGTAAGAGTCCTAAGTGATGCATCACAGTCTATACACATGTTGTATATTGAGTAATTGTTTACAAATCAGTGGTAAAAATAAATATAGTGGTAGGCATTTATTATGTAATATTCATGCTACTCTTGGTTGACGAGACCAGGCAGCCTATTACCTGCTTGTAGGACCGGGATTATGAAATCCATACAAGCTAATATAAAGGGCTAATGTACACAAAGTACAGTAAAACCTGCTGTATGTGACCACCCCTTTTGCAAGGAAAAAGTGGTTACAAACAAGAGGTGGTCTTTCACTGCACAGGTAAAGTTGCAAGGAAATTGACTCTTGAACCCCAGAATTGTGGCCACAAACAGCGGGTGGTCTCTCATGGCAGTGGTGATATACAGCAGGTATCACTGTAGTCTGTCATGTGTATTTGCCCTGAAGTGTGACTTGCAAGGCATATAAAACCATTGACTTCAGACATTGCAGGGTTCCCACCACAGGTTTAAAGGGTAAAATTACTCACTCTTAAAAAAAAAAAAATGAGGGTAGGATTTCCTGCTCTATTCTTTTTTTAATACAAGGAGAGAAAGAAAGGTTCAGATTGTATTTTCACATATGATACAATGAATTGTTTAAATTTTGTTACCACATGTATGCATGCATTGTGATTATTTAGATTCTTGTATTAGATGACATGTCCTTCAATATAATATAATGTTCAAGTCATGTATCAATTTAAGTGTTATTTTAAAATCAGTTTTCTGAGTTCTGTACCTTTTTACAGGTCATTATTCAATTGTTATTTAGTTTTGATGAACTACCTGTTTACTTGTTTAATGTTCAATGCAGAAAAATAAATATTAGAAAAAAAACAACAACTAATACTCAATCTGTCGAGTATTAATGAGAGGAGCCTCCCCGATGCGTTTCACGCCTGGGGCGGAAGCTTCTTCAGGGAATAAGGCTCCTTAGTATTTCATTGAAAAATGCACAGGTCTATTGATAAAGAGGCTCCTTATTTTTGCTCATATTATGACGTCATGCTTGGGAATGAGTATCCCTGTAAGTGCAGTATATTGAATGTTTTCGCAGAGAATGTTCTTGGTTCTTGTTAGAAAAGTTCACTGAATTGTGAACCCTGCATTGGAAAAAACATGATGTAAGTAATCTTATTGAAATGACATAACACAGAGTATTTGTACAAACACAGTCAGTGTGAAAAAGCAGCCAAAGCCGACGGTAGAACCTTGTGAGGCTGCCATATCTTTGCTCAGAACACACACACATGTGTACATTGTTCAGCATACATATAAGTGATCACTGCAAATAAAGAGATTGAGCACCTGGAAATAATGTCAATACTAGAATAAATTTCCTGTACATACAAAATAAATAACTGGATTATATTTTGCGTAGCAAAGAGAAATGAATAAAATTTATGATATTACCAAATATTGGTCAAGATAATTACTGATACATGTATATATATATATTTATATGTCGAAATAGCATCCAGTTAATGTTAATTATACGAGACATGTATGTATATTAATTTTCCGGCACAAAGCACAGGGTTCATGCTTGTTTATCACAGAGGACACACGGCATCATGGTCACGGTCATGGCTTGATACCCCTTTCTCACGAAATTGGTGTCTTTTAGAGAAATTTCAGTTTACAAATGCCAAATTCATATTCATTTAGTGTTTTCTAAATTGGATATAAGAATAAATTTCTATCTGCCTGTACTTTAGTATTCTGTATCTCTGAAGTATTAGTGTAGCCATCTTGCCCGTATCTCACCAGGTGAGACTATGGTTACCAATATTCACTTAGCAACACAAGTTTGAGACTTCATATGTAATTCCTTTTATATGTGACCCATTTATCTGACATATTCAGTTACCAGGTGTGTTTTGCAGGGAACTGGTGGTATCATTATTGTGAGGTTTCATTGTATATTGAAAACTCATTTTAATGACACTATTTGTTCCCTAAAAAGTCGCAAATTTATACAACTGACTATGTCAGATAAATGAATCAAATAACAAAGAAAATGAACTTTTTCCAATGAAAACTTGTTTCTTTATTGAATATGTCACTTGTCAGATATCTGATGGTCATTGTAATGAGGTTTCACTGTAGTGGTAGTAGTGGCAATGATGATGATGATAAAAATAATGATAGTAATGTGAGGTCTGACAAGAGTCTGTTCAAAATCCTTATGTGTGAACTTACCATGCTTTGACCTCAGCATGAACTGTCTTTTGACAATGGCTTGGGGCCACCAGACGTAGATGCATCATTCTGTAGCATCACTGGTTTGTAAGTGGCTATGAAACCTGATGAAAGAGATACACCCATGTCCTTTTGTAATCTGTGGCAAAAGTGGACAGGATATTACTATTCAAATAAAAATATAGGACAAGGGAAAAGGTTTTGTTAGTGGAAAGAACTTATGAAGTGAAATTACCTTTAGCAACAATAGGAGACATTCATATTTAACTGCAATCCTGCTCAGTTCCTGTGTTGCCAGGGCAACAGACTGATGCTTCCACCATGATCAGGGCAGATTTGTATTATATACTACATAATCATCCATAAATAACACCTTTTCAACCAAAAGAGAGCCCATTTCTAATTAATTTAGGCATCCTTTATGTTGCAAATATATGTTAATACATTTTCTTAAGCTTATTGTTTGTTTGTGTTGTTCATTTTGTTGAGAAAGTACTTTTGAAGATGCTAAATACATGGATCTGCCCTGATGCAGGTGGCTCCCTATTTTGCTCAATAGGTGTTAGAGTAGGACCGCATTTAAATAAGAATACATCCTATTGTTTGTCCAAAGACATTAAAGACATTTGTAGAATTTATACATACGTATCAAATTAACCCTCTCCACCTTAAACCGGCCAAAACCGACTGGTGGTCAAATGTCGTCTGCTTCAGCGTTTTCAACTGATTTCAACAGCAATGAAAAACAATTTGACTGAGAATTGAAGATGAGACATGTCAAGACAACATGACCCAGGTCCACAGCTTTCCTTGGCATGGGTTGGGCACTAAG
The DNA here is from genome assembly GCA_964020975.1 of Hermodice carunculata. Lineage (NCBI taxonomy): Eukaryota > Metazoa > Annelida > Polychaeta > Eunicida > Amphinomidae > Hermodice > Hermodice carunculata. The sequence continues at coordinate 60,028 of CAXHWN010001079.1, read as the reverse complement.
TAGTTAGTACACAACACCATGTGTGCAACTTCCAAGATACACATTAAGAGTGTTAACACAGACTGATCGGGACTTGTAAAATTCGATAATCAGGAATCTGAAGCAGACCCAAGCTCTGTAATTAGTTATTCTATTCATCTTAAGTGCACACTCTCTAATAAGCACACCCCCTCATTTTTTTCAAAGGAAGAACCCCCAAAATATCCCATAGTTTTCAAGCAAGTGGTAGAATTTTTTATTACACTTAGAATCTACATTTTTTCAGCTTTTGTGGACAAATATTTTTTATAGCTCACTGTGTGCTTATTACGATGAATACGGTATGTCTACAAGTGTATCCAAGCTAACAAGGAACTTGGTCTGCTTGGAGCAAAAAAAGTTGATTTTATTCTGAAAAGGTAGTTCTGACAATTGATTCATATCAAGAACATATAGAATCTTACATGGCAGTGAGTGAGTGACGATTTTTCTCTCACGAGGGATCGTTGTTGGTGGGGAAAATCACTCGTGACCTGCGGTCACTCGTGATTTTCCCCACCAACAACGATCCCTCGTGAGAGAAAAATCGTCACTCACTCACTGCTATGTAAGATTTTATTTATTCTATGTTTAATCGAGTATTTACCGCAAAAAATATGCCCTAGGCCTACTTTCTACGCCGATCTGGTGGTTCCCGTTTGTTTACGTTCGTCGGGATTATTCCACGTCACTTGTGACGTATAATCAAACATTGTCGCACACATTTGACTTTATGTAAACGGCAATGCATCGCGTCACTGATGCAGGCGCGTCACAATCTACTTATAACAAATAAACAATGTTTAGGTCATGTGATCTACAGTGAGTTACTACTTTTGAATTTCACTCTAGAAAATGATAATTCACCCTCGAACATAGAATAAAGTTCATATTAACAGATTGCTACCAGTAGTTAACAGAAACTACAAATCTCCACAGCCAAAATAACAAGCTCATACAGTGTCATTTGGCTTTCTCTCTGTTGCATGCCTTTTATTGTCAGGACATTATGTAAAATATTTGAGAGTTTCTTATATATGTAATTTAAGATGTCATATTCTTCCCAATAATGGCCCCTGTATCTTTGGAATCAGAATTCTCAGATAAAGTATCAGACCAAATGTTTTGCTTTATGTTTTTCTGACAGTATTTTACCAAGAATATTCAAAGTTTAACAGAGTTCTAAATTAAAGGCTTATGACATAACTTTGTAGGCACTGTGGGAGCTTATAAAAAGGAATATAGTATCCAGGGCTTAACATTAATGTTTTTCACTACTTTTCTAACAATAAATTTAAGTTTTGTAGCCAAATAATTGCATTTATAAAATTGTGCCAGGGGGCCCTCTATTGCATTAACCACACAACTATTGGCAAATTGGCTGAGTGACAGAGAAAATAGACATGTCATTCAAGACGACCTCTAATAATTGACACTTATAGGTGGGAAGGGGTTTTATTCTACATCTCAGTTGATGAATAATGACATGATGGGAATTTTACCCATCTTTTTGCATGCTGTCAGGCCCATCTCCACATTAAGTAGAATGTTAGAGGGAAAGTTTGGGCCATACAAATGCAAATTTAAGAGACTGCAATGCTTGTAAAGCTCCACAATGAACATCTTTGTATGTGGTGTCATCAGAGCTTTATGATGTTTTATCTGCCAAAGCAAACAAATTGTTGCTTTTTCATAAATTGAAAAAAAAAAAAAAAAAAAAAAAAATTGGGCAAGCCTCTCCACTCATACATTTATTTGAGATCCTTTCACAGGAACAAAATTATACATTTTGTCATGCAAGGGAAACCCAAGTTTTATGTTTAGTCTCATTATAACAAAACTGTAGTCTAAGCATTTATGGTCAGCATTCTTGGCAAGTGCAACTAAATGTGCCAAGGTTAAAGCCTTTCTGCCATGTAAATAGTCTGAATGTATTCTTGTGCAAGGGGGAGAAATGGGGCACATTGTGTTGAATATGAAAGGATTTGTTACATTGACTCAAAATAATTTAGACTGTACATGTAATAGTGAATTAAATGTGATATCAAGTCAGATTCGCATGTTTGAGTCTTTTATGTCCAGAACAATCATCACCTAATACTTTTTTGTGTAAGAATGCTCACAATCAACATGAAACTCTGTTAAGGGAATTCCATATTTGGGTTCAATGTGGCTACAAAATAGTTCTACCCACTGCTGATTGGCTGGAGATTGGGTCTACAGAATATGCAAGCCTGCCTCACAGTGCTTGACTGCCTCAGGCTTGTGGAATGGAGTGGTGCAGAGACAGACAACCCCCATGGGGTCACTGCGTGAGCACTTGACATGCATGGTCAGGGTCTGCCAGAAGCTATTTTTAGAGTAGGAAATTTTGTAAGGCACCGGGTGTGGGAGTCCTCACCCAGCAAATTTGGAAATTGAGGATGGTGATGATGATGATATGCATTCTAGCTAGGCGTGATTGTCACATGTCTTGATTTTTTTAGAGTATAAGTCATACCCTCAATTTTTTTAGAGTAGGATTTTTTACCCTCATTATTCTCTAGCAGAAACTCTGATGTTTGGACAGCTGTGTGTGTGAAGCCAGGAGGCTGGTTCATAGCAGCATTTTCCTGCTTCGCTTAGTGTAAGGCCATTTTTGTATGTGGTCACATATACATGTATATGACAACAATGTGCAGTGTCGTAATATCTGCAACTTGAGCCCAACATGGTCAAACTGGATGAAGGTTGAGCAAGTTATAGTTAGAAGAAAATTTCAAACAGCAAATTTACATTGACCTTTGACCCTTAAGGTCACATGTAAATTACAAAAAATGTGCAGTGTTACAAAGCTATGAATTGAAGTTCGATTGAGGCCTGTACCTATTATAGTTTAGAAAATAGTCAAGATTTAAATTTTCAAATGGCCCTAATTTGAAAAATTTTCAAAACCGCCAAGCCTCTTTACGAAAACTGAAGACTACATGTGTGCAGGTAGATATAATAATGCCAAGTTTGGAGTTTCTACATACAATAGGATTTTTGTTAGTTTGGGAAATTAGTTCAATTGGAGAAATTTGCTGGGGGTGGGGGGTGGGAGGGGGAGAAAGAGAGCATTTGCTCAAGTCATGTTGACACCAATGGGCATCTAGGACCTATAAGGGCAAGATTAATATTTTAAAAGTCCACATGCCCATTAGGCTTGTGAATGTTAAAAATGATTGGCTCCCTTGAAAAGAACTTCACTGCCAAAATTCATGCCAGTGAGCAGTAATTTTTAATGTGCAAACAGGCTTAGTCTCATGATTTATTTGTTTTTTACCTTTGTTAATACCAAGTTATTTGATAGCTTGGTCACCCTCCTTTTCTGACTTTTGCTTTCACTTTCCAAAATCTTATTTGTTAAAATAAAGTTTGCACTTGCCCCGCTGCTAGTGCTTTGAACTTTTTCATTTGTCCTGAAAGGGATTTCACTTGCCCTGTGGTGGAGAACACATGTATGCAAATTGCTACACTCTCCCTATCATGGTGGCATGCTCCTGCTCAAGATATCATACCCAGCCCCCACCCAGGAAGGAGTTGGCTCAGGCTTAACACTTAAAGTGCCAATCACGACTATAGTCATTTTCTGATTGCCGTTAAACATATAAGGGTTAAAAGATTCATATTCCTCATTCAGATACCAGCAAGTCTAGTCTGAAGTAAAAAGTGGTCTTAGTCAAACAGCTTTCCTCGGGGCACTTTTCGCACATTGTGCGCAAAGTGCCCCGAGGAAAGCTGTTGACTCAGTCTTAAGGGGTGCCCGGTGGGGTTGGTTTGTTGAGGATTACGAATCAAAGATTACAATGTGAAATGTCCTCCCATCACTATGTTCTGATGGAAATAAAATTCAGGGTACATGTACAATGCACACTTGACCTTAATGTAACCTCCATCAGTTGCCAAGGATTGAAAATGTTTCCTTGTCAGCATTTGACCTTTAAGAGGTCAAGTGTGGGCCCGAATGTAGCATCTGGTACCTACATCCTAATGCAAGCCACCAATGAGGACATGATGTACCTTCAGCAACTGCTTGGTGCATAGTGCAGGTCAGGAGGTATTTGGGGTCATGGACACCAATTTTATGTGTATGTAAACAATGAAGTGACCTCAGGGAACCTTTCAGTGAGTGTGATGTAGATGCAAGAGACAGAATTCACAGCCTAGTCAGACAGCTTTTTAAGGGTTCTTCCCATAGGGGGGACCCATTCTATCTTCAGGTTGTCTTTATAAAGTATTTCGACAAATAGTTGGAATACCCATGGGAACTGATCCAGCTCCTTATATTGCCAATTTGTATCTACATTATTACTAATCCAAATGGATGGAAGAATTGACTAAAACATACTACACTTCTGCAAGAAGATTCTATTCACATACTAGCAGATTTATCGATGATCTATGTACTCTTGACAACAAGGATGAGATGAAGAAACATTGGAAGGAAATTTACACAAAAGAACTCATTTTGAATAAATAAAATGAGAGTGACAATAAGGTAACTATCCTTGATCTTGAAATAGGGATTGACAACAAACAGTATGTGACACAGATTTTTGACAAACAAGAACAATTCAAATTTGACATAGTTTCATATCCTGATATCACTGAAAACCTAGCCTATGGTGTGGTCATTGGACAGGTTTTACACATCAGCAGAAACACATCACAACTAAGTGATTTTGTATGGAGAAAAAGAATACAGTGGTACCTGCGCTAAAGACCACCTTTCGTAAAAGACCACACTAGATTTTAAGACTGCCCTTTCAAGACACTGGCCTTTAATTTCTTTGCTAGCTTACCTGCAGTGAAAGACCACCTGCCATATGTGACCACTTTTGTCTGGCATAATGGGTGGTCTTAAATAGCAGGTACCACTGTATTGATGAAAAAGCTGTGCCACAAAACCTATGACACCAAAAAGCTATATAAATCTCTGTTTAAGTGTTTCCATAGATATGGAACAATGCTGACAAAATAAAACACTCATTCCAAGACACTGAAAATTTATAGTAATCTATAGATTTATGTAGGGCTAACATAAAAGTGGTGGTTGGGTGATAGTTGGTATCGGCCTACATTTACTGTAAAGTTAACTTAATTAAACCCACCTAGGGATTTTCTCTAGTGTGTCTACAGTCAGAAACCATCATACATTGTTTGCTTCTCCTATTTCATCACTTGGGTGTAGAGGTGATTTACAGTCAATTAGGGGAAGGTCGGGCAAGACAGATCACCTAAGGAAAAGCTGTTATAACTGCTTACTGTATAACTTATATCAGACAGTTTTGGTCGTGAATGATGCTTAGCTGTGTTAATCATAATTATGAATAGAAATAATTTTCTAATTCTTTTATATTTGCAAATTATTGGCAATCTTGTTTTTATGAAAAAATTATCCGTCTTGCCCAGGTGTCTGGGCAAGACGGATCAGCCCACAGGGCAAGACGGACCATTTTACTTCATTGCAGTCTAAAATTACGATAGGTTTCATAGGTGAATATAAACAAGGAAAAATACAAAGATGTATTGTTTTTATAAGAAAATACGCAACTTTGCACAGGTTTGCATGTCACAACAGTTAATTTGATTTGTAAGAGTTCCCCTATCTTCATGCTTCTGGGCAAGATGGATCAATTTGCACGGGCAAGACGGATCAGTCCATTGGTTTAACATGTGGAAGTAAATGAAAGTTACAGTATTCTCTCTATTTTATTTAATTACTAAGATCAAGCAATAATTTTTGTCTGTTTTATTAACTTTATATTTTCGAGTCGAGGAATGTCAACTTTTATCACATAAATTTGTGTCTAGGAATTACTGAGAATAATATTTTTGGGAAATAAATCAGTTTTGATTTGATGCTCAGGAAAAACGGATCAGCTCACAAGGCAAGACGGATCACTCTACTTAAATCCAATCTGCAATTACGGTTGGTTTCCCGGCCTACTAAAAACACTGACATAAAATTGACTGTTTTCACTTTAAAAAATATGCAAGTTTGCCAAAGTTTACATGTCCCTATTAATAATGATCTGCCAAACTTCCTCTGTTACTTTTCTGGTCAAGATAGATAAATTTCCACACGCAAGACAGATCAGTGCATTTGTTTAATGTGGAAGTAAGTAGTGGTTGCAGTATTCATTCTATCTGCATGACTAAATTCAAGGAATAAAATTGGATTTCTTTTTAATATATGTGGTTAAAAGTTTACAAAATAAATGCCGTCTGAATTCCTAGGATCTTGGCCCTCCATTTTTGTTCACTTTTTGAGCAAAGCTTGCAAAATCTTCCCTGAAACTGCTCGGCCGATTGTCACAGACTGAAGTCACGTCACATTGTCATAATGTTTTATATCAACCACATAAGTTCCAGGTGTGTGGCTGTAAGAGTTTGCAAGTAATAATCCTGGAAAATTTACTTGACGGATGGAGTCCTTTACTATACCCCCGCCCCCAATTCATGATTTTGAAAATATTTCTGAACTAGCTACCCTAGCAACCACATTTGAGGTCTTCAATCTAGGCCTATCATTTTCCTGGGCAGATGACAAATTCTGAATTAGGATGATGGATTGTTTAATGGGCCTCAGCTTGAACAGTAGCGCCCGGGAGTAATGGCTGAGCTTCATGCCTAAACCATCCATTACCCTGAAAAGTATATTTTAGTACATTACAACGTAGCCTAATTCATAAAACAAAAGGCATTTCCAATAATTTCCAATATTTTCACACTAAACTTTATTCAAGTAAAACTTTTGCGAACTGTCCTGCCTGTTCATGCTCAAATTTTCACACAGGATGTCCTGGTTGTAATTACTCGCAGAAGTCACATATGTAGTTTCCAATACCTTCGTAGCTCGTGCAGAGCTTGTGAGCCCACTCTCCACACATACTACAAGGTATCCAAGCCACAGTTTCAGGAACCCATAGCTCACTGCACACTAGACACTCCCATTGAGTAGATATCGATGGACTTGGAATAGTGCCTGAGACGCTGCTAGCATTACTAACTGTACACCTACATGCAGTAGGCGTACTAACAAGTTGAGCCTTTTGGTTATCTGGGCTCACTGTAGATTGAGACTTTGATTTTTTTATCACCTTGGCCTTAGCCTTCTGACTCTCCCTCAGTTGTTTTTTTACCGGTGAACTCGTAAGCACTTCTGCATGTATTGCTTTTCTTTTTCCTTGCTGAGCTCTTTTCTCCCCACCTTCTGGAGGCGGTCTTAAATCAGAAGGCTTTACAGCAAATGTGTACCGCGACGTAGGTAGTGCTACTGTACATGCAGATGAAGCAGGTGTTAGTGACAAGGCTGCTGCCGCAGTTGGTGGTTCTGCTGTCATATTTGACGTTTCTGGAGTTACCTGTATTAAATCAAAGAATAAACTTGAAGGCCTATTTCAAAGGCCATTGATAAATTTATAAATTGTTTGTTTAAAAATTCAGTAACTTCCTTAAATAATTATCATTCCTGTCATTCACATCTATGCTAGCACAAAGCTATGCATTGCTGACTTGTGCGGTACAAACAATGAAAAATTGCTGTGCTGTGTTTAAATAAAATTGAAAACAGGGTTGTTTGTTTGTCTTTACTTTGCAACCAAGATTGGAGTGACCAATATATATATATATATATATATCAGCGATCATGAGCAAAGTCATTCAATACACATACATCTCAATGGATAAATCATCATCATAATATTAAAGATAATTATGTTGTATTGCCCATGAGTATGAAAAATAAAAGTACATTAATGATTAGTACAAGTACAAGACACAAATTTCCATGGATCCTTCTAATCCCAGTTCAACTGAATTCAAATTTTACATGTATCCCATTGAGTTTGCTAGTTGAGAGGACTACAGAGCGTTTGCCAGCGGTAGCCGGCGTTAGTTGGCGTTTCACAGCGTTTGCCGGCATTTGTATCGCCGGCAAACTCCGTCTCATGCCGGCAAACGCTGTGTAACGCCGGGAAACGCCGAAACGCACCCACTAACGCCGAAATAAGTTACTAGTGTATGGTACTGGTACACCATAGGTAGCGCAGGCTTTCCTGATTGACCCTCCTACGGTCCTTGCTGCAGTCATGGCAGCCTTCATCACCTCGGTGCTCCAACTTCCACTCATCGGTTTTCTCTTGTAAACATACACCATCTGAAAAAGTAGGAGAAAAAGATGAGAATCGTATTCTCATGATGAGAAATGGCATAGTTTGCCAACCATTGTTTGGAACGGAACAGTTGATAACTGAACCAACAGTTAGTTACTGAGTCTTCTACTATTATTGATCTATTATACTGACGAGTATGCCGAGAAATCATCTAAAATCTGGCATTCTCAAAATCGCAATAAGAGATCATTATATGATCTCTACTATATTTCCCCAAGCGACCTAAGGAGCATAGAATGATAAATTTCAGGATTACAAAAAAGTTGAACGAGGAATAATTTGAGCATGAGAAAGTGTGCAAAATTATTTAGTTTGAAACGCTTTCTATATTTAAGGTACAGTCACTTGAAAAATGGGGTCTTGTGTATTGTCGTCTTTAATGTTTGCCACTAATTGCCACTACTTTTGGCGCCAAACCGGTTCGTTCACTCTTAAACATAATACGTACATCGTAACGATTCCAGCTCACATGAGCATATTTTAGAGTTAATTGCAACTAGCAAGAACAGAAGCTTCTACTGCCCTCATCCCATTACTTTTGATTGAAAATTACAGATTAATAACTTAAAACCTGGGCATGAACTTGTAAAGTTTCTCACTTGGTTTTTAATTTTTTAATTGTACTTATCTTTTGTATCGGCTCAGGATTTATATTTAGTACACTTGATTTATGTTCAGCCTATGTTTTGTTGTCTTTGTACATATTTGTTATGTTTGTATTTGATTTCGATGTACACGTTCTTATTTCCCCATCACTTGGGGTTCAATACAACAACAACAGCAATAATAATAAATATATATATATTAACAAAGTAAAATATTTAAATAATAATAATAATAATAATAATAATAATAATAATAATAATAATAATAATAATAATAATAATAATAATAATGATACCATCACATGCACAAACACCAAAGTAAGGAGATCATTTTTAATAAATTTTATCACAGTATAGAGGCCTACAGGGTACGTAGGATAGGTAAGGACATGTTCTATTAAAGTTAGCTTATTAAATTATTGATATAGGGCAAGACGGATCAGTGTCAAAATAGACTTGCAAGCGAGGTTGGGCAAGACGGATCACTTGAATCAGGCAAGACAGATCAGGCTGGGCAAGACGGACCAGTGATCCATCTTGCCCAGAAGTGCCTATCTGAAAATAACTTGTTCTACAGTCAACTTGGATGGAAGCGGCAGAGGGAAACGTAGTGCATCGAACAACTTATGCTTCCCTTATTCTATGTGAATTACATCCGTTTGGCAAATTTTGAAATCCACAGCATTTAGCATGATTTATAGTTAGGTGAAAATTGACAAATACAATGATAAAAGTTACCTTTGTGCATAAAATTCATACCATCGGCCTCGAGTCGCTTTTCAATGGCGTCTCTGTTTAACGGCGAGTACCTGGATATGGTGACGTATAAAAATGACATCAAAATTGATTACTTCAAAAAATGCAGCGGTGATCAGTCTTGCCCGACCTTCCCCTACCTTAAACACTCATTTCATCATTGTTAATAGTACATAAGTGCAACATACAAGAGACATCCATCTGGATGTCCGCCCATCAGGATGTCCGTCCGTATGCCTGTCAGAATGTGCACATTCTTGTTACCATGATATAGAATGCCTCCATGTATTTTGGTCAAATTTGGCTGTATGCTTACCTTACCTAGCAAGATGAAGTGATTAGATTTTGGTGTCACCATGACCTAATTTGAGCAAATGGTGGACCATTCAGTCAACACTTAGGTTGAAGGTATGTCAAGTTTTTTTTAGTTCAGTTCATCTCAGTTCACTGAAAATGAAGCAAGAGTGTTTTTTTTTTTTGTCTTGGTGAATGAAAAAAACCCTTTTTTTTCATACTGATTTAATAATAAAGAAATCTGATGGGAAAAGTGCAGAGATGTTTGTTATTCATTCTGACACAAGAACCAACCACCACAAGTCTGGTCACTGTTTAAAACCATGCTGTTCACAGGCCTGATTTTAGTCTGGAGTAACATTTGCTCATACTTTGAACTTCATCTAGATCAATAGTCATAAAAAACATACAGAACTATAAATGTATACCCTTTGATGTACTCTGGCATGTATATTATTTCCCTTGCACAGACCAGTTGTTTGAACAACACAAAGAAAATGGTTGCTCAGTTCTGATGGACCCAATGCTGTAATACTCTCTACATTTCTTTCAAATGTCATATTCAGAGTGATTTAGGTTCAAATCCCACTTGGTCCCCTTATTTTAATTTTGGTAAAACGTAAGGAGAATGCCTCGACAGTCTGAAGTCAAGCTACCCTAGATAGGCCCAAGGGTGAAAAAAAAACCCAAAACGAATTGTAGTGTAAGTGAAATCATTGAAGAATGACATTGGTTCATGTAGGAACAATAGAAGATCCAAGCATGGTTTAATAGGTAAGGTCAAGATCAACTGGTTCATGTGGGTTCTTCGTAGAGAGCTCCGTAGGCAGGTGGGCCAAGAATGTGTATAAATTTCCATTAGTTTTCACTGTATTTGCACCTATAGACTTTGAAAACGGCTCTACCTAGAAACACCAAAAATTATGTGGAAAGTGGTTGTATATATAGTGAAAGTACTCAGGCAAAAAAAGAAAAAAATTGTTTGTTTCCCTGAACCTGACCAACCCATCTTTAAACCGCCCTACCAACCCCCTGTTACCTTACTTGGGACCAAAAAAAAAAAAAAGATTAGATAAAATAAAAACACCTTCCTACTCAAAATTGTCAACCCACCAAAATTGTCAGACTAAAATAAAAATTATGCCTACCCTACGTACCCAAAAAATTTTTGGTCCATTAGGGAGGCACACTAATACTTTTTGGGGGGCCTCATGTAAATTTGATAAGTTTCACTGCAAAATTGTTCAACATATTGAATTTTACATTAATGTAGAATTTTATGGGAATACACACCACGGCCTGCAGGGATTGGGTCAAGTGTGGCCTCTCCTTCTGGTATACTTTTGGCCTTTGGTCTCAAAACGTGGACATTAGTAATACAGAGCAGAAATAAATTTGACAATTCTGTGGACTAGAGAGAGAGAGAGACTCAAAACGTGGACATTAGTAATACAGAGCAGAAATAAATTTGACAATTCTGTGGGAGAGAGAGGAGAGAGAGAGAGAGAGAGAGAGAGAGAGAGAGAGAGAGAGAGAGAGAGAGAGAGAGAGAGAGAGAGAGAGAGAGAGAGAGAGAGAGAGAGAGAGAGAGAGAGAGAGAGAGAGAGAGAGAGAGAGAGAGAGAGAGAGAGAGAGAGAGAGAGAGAGAGAGAGAGAGAGAGAGAGAGAGAATATGTCTGTGTTGGCACACAGACATAAATGAATTTTACAATCCTGTGGACTAGTTATATAAAACTGATAAACCCATATCTGGCGTTGAGCACATATGATGAGACTGGCCAAATGCTGAGCCCTGCTCTTATATAAGAAAGATGATATATTGTCACGTCTAATGCAGACTGTGGTGAGATGATTGGATATTGCAGGACTACATTATATTATTATGTAAAAAAAAAAAAAAAAAAAACAGTTTGGTGAAATTCTTTGTAATAAATGGCCAGCACCATTTAAAAATTGTGTGGGATTTAAAGTATTACAAATGCACATGATTGATTCTTATCAACACCATCATGGACAGCTTTGATCAGTAGCCAATAAGCCAAATACAAATGTTTCATGAAATGAATTATTTTAAAAAGGGCCATGATGAGATTGAACATTGTTGGGATTATACAGTAGTACCTGCTGTATGCAACCACTGCCATGAGCAGCTGCATTACTTTTTGTGGTTACTAGGCTCGGATATCATATAAGGAGTCAATTTCTTTTGTAAAATTTACCTGTGATGACAGGTCACCTGCTGTATGTGGCCACTTTTTCGTGGCAAAAGGGGTGGTCATATACAGCAGGTACCACTTTGCTTCCAAATTTGGCTGTATAAAAATTTTTGAAGTCCAGATCTGGCCCTGCACCATGTGCTGGGTGACATTGATTATTATGAAAAAATGTGTATATTGTGTCAAAGACATTTTTCGCACATGTTGATTAGTAAATCATAAATTGAAGTTTATATTGTACTTTTAATCCATGTGATGATATTTCTGATATCCAGAAAAGTTCTACGTCATTTTATTATTATAAGTACAAATATGTTGTTGACTTTCGTTTCTACGTAAATGACATCAAAAATAACATATGATTACATGCAAGGCCCATCTGTCCAGTCTAACATTCAAATAACATCTTTACTTCCATTGAGAAAGCTGGGGACATCACCGGCGAAATATCTGGATATCAGAAATATTATCACATGGATTTAAAGTCCAAACTTCAATTTATGAAAAAATGTATGTTGAAGTTGAAAGATAAACTGGTGAACAGACTAGAATTTTCGGCAGCTTGTGTTGGGCAGGCCAAACTTTGTCCTACTACCAGGCCAAACAGAACTCTCAGTTTTGTAATGGCCGATTATCTTGGCACACTCCAATGAGTTCCTGGGGCAACTTTCTTGTCCTCGTCAATCAGGACCAAGAACATGAGACCGGGTCTCAGATTTCTCACATGGGGGCCACAGGTTTTTATTCCCAGGAGATCCTTATTCTTTGTGGCCCATATATGAACATGGTCATTTGTGATACATGTACAGTGAAACCTCATATTAATGACACAATCTGTTCCCTACAAAATGTGTTTGATATGTGAATATTTCATAAATGAATCAACTAGCGAGGAAATTTGACTTCAGGTCTTACAAAGCCTGTCATACAAGTGAATATTTTGCATATCAGAGTGTTGTGATAAAGAGGTTTCACAATATGAAGTCAAACTGACCTGGCTCGTCTTGACACCAGCCAAATGACCTCTGGAGGATAAACAGGTGCCTGTGCAGCACTACATCCCACATGATGTGAGTGACCCCACAGGATCTTACCATGATGAATGGGTTTAATTAGGAGGGTCAAGAGGGGAAACGGTTTTCTTCAGCCAACCAGATTTTCAGTCTCAATTTTTGGGGGAGTTGAACATTAGATAATGACCCTTAAATTTATCTGGGCTGATGCAGCCTATGTCAAAATTTTACAGAGGAACGTGTGCTATATGAACAATAGTAATTCCATGTGTATATAAGTCAGACAGGGACAGGTTAGCTTATGGAGAGTAAAGAGTTCGGACTGCGGAATAGGGAAATGACTACAAGGAAGTGGTTCTGGGCAAAAAGACACAAATACAATATATACAATAAGACCTGTTTTTGAGAGACCATCCCGAGGGCAGGCCAAAAAGTGGTCACATAAGGCAGGTGGCCTCTCACTAGAGGTGCTGTAACATGGGAAAGATGGCAGAGTGACATGGTAAACATGGTCTGAAGTGCTGAATGGGTTTGGCTACAGTTCTAGTCAGTGTAATTTGATGATTGTGTTGTCTATATTTCTGATACTGTTCAGTGATATTTGGTCTTGCCTGAGACGAAAGGAGATTGACCTCCATTTTTATTTTTTTTGCTGATTTAACCTATAACCTCCACAGTCACCTGGCATCTGATGTTACAGTTCAGCATTCAATACCAGTGTTGCCAACCTGTCAAACTTAAAATCCTGGAGATAAAAAGTAAAATTAAGCGAGATTTATAAGTATGAAATATAGAAGGGAAATATTGATGAAATTCCAGGAGGTGACTCAAAATTGTCAAAAATCCACAATTTTTAAAGAATTTTCAGCATAAAATTCTGGGAATCTCCCGGGAAATCTGGGACGGTTGGCAACACTGAAAACCCTTCATAACTCAGACATGTTTACAATTCAAAGCTAATTGACACATGTACAATGTATATTACGGGTTGATGGGGATTTCATGTCAGAATATTGAAATTTTACAAAAGTTTTGCTTTTTTCAGTGTCGGTAAATATAATTGTCAGTCACATGTATGTACATTCTGCATTATAAACTGAACTTAAAAAATTTTAGAGAAAATATAAAAAAAACAAAGTGAAATTATGGTCTCCAGGGAATTTTATGCACCTTTTATATATAGTTCTGCAGACTTTTTACAGTCCTCCTTATTTTTGCTTTTTCATGGTTTAAGAAGACTAAGCAAGTATAGATAAGAATATAATATTATATTAATTTCAAACAATAGTGACATTTTGTGATGTGGGTTACATTTTGTGTACTCAGACTGCTATGATGAGCTAATGTTTCAGTAATGATGAGCAAATATTTTGTGTATAAATGATTGAGGGCACTTTGGATGACTGATCATCCAATCAACTTCCATTCATCATGTGTTGGCCAACAAAAAATCTCTGTGCTGTGTCGGAAAATTTAACAGGTATATTTTATGTGGGCTGCGTACATCAAATGCAGGGCTATTTAGACATTTAATTATGAAGCTAGTGATTTTGTCATCTTGGGTTATTGATAAAATTTTGATTATTGCTCTTATCAACTACTATGTGGGTTAAACCCATGTTCTGTTGTAGTGAAACTTCCTATTTTTGAAACCACCATGTGTTTGCAGCAAAATTTGTCAGATATCTGAGTATGTCTGATCAATACATGGCTGCCTATACTTTTGTTTTAGTCCCACAACACAGTGACAGGCAGGTAGGCTGTCTGGTGATGCCATAATCCTGAGGTCTCATTTGTTTTGTGTTACGCATATTCAGGGCTCAAAATAAGCATTTGCCACCAGCCACATGCTGGTCAGTTTTGTGGTTAGTTAGTTATTATTTACTCTTGGCTGGTGATGAAAACTAAGAATATTTAATAAAAGATATGGAACCCTGTGCAAATTTATGATTTTTTGTCAGTTTGGCTGGTGAGTAAAATATTAATTTGGAGCCCTGCATGCTGCTGAGTAAAAATATTAATTTCGAGCCCTGCATATTTCAAGATTTAACACTGGTCCATCATTTTTTGTAGTGGGACCTGGTGTGTGATCACTACTACATTGCTGGCATCGTCCAGTCCATCTTTATGACAGGGGTACTGGTAGGAGCGCTTGGCTTTGGTACCCTGACCGACAAGTTTGGACGGCTCAAATGTCTCTTCGTTGCTATTGGTGGAGTGGGCATTCTGGGGTTTGCCAGTTCATTTTCCCCGAACTATTGGGTGTACATCGTTCTTCGCTTCATGACTGGTCTGAATTGTGGTGGCATGTTACTACTGTGCTTTGGCTTGCCTGCAGAGCTTGTTGGGCCATCAAAAAGGTGCTTTGGTGGTACTATCATGCCAATAATTTTTGCCTGCGGGATCATCCTGTATTCGGGACTCGGGTACCTCATCAGAGACTGGCGCCATCTATCCATTGCATCTTCTGTTCCAGGTGTCCTGTGCGTCTTCCTGTATTGGTGGGTATTCTGTTTTGAGTGATCACATGTATGGTTATTAATTTTTTTAATGAGAACAAATTCCTTGAAAAAGTCCCTTAAGTAGCAAATAATGATAAGGAAATATCTAAAAAACAAAACCTAAAATTAAAGTATGTTTTTATGGGAAATTGTAATATTGTAGTAAGATTTTTGACATGTTAAGTACTGTATATGGCAGGAGGGCTAATCAGTTCCTTTTTATGTACATGCTGGTCCCTTGAGTCACTTGCTTAAACCCTCTGGGTCCTAAGAGTTTCATAGCTCGATGTATTTAGGGCTGATGTATGAGCTCTTAGGGTCCAGAGGGTTAAAATATTTTTCTTACCCCTGTTTACATCTCAATTGTTCATTGATTCAAAATTATTTTGTAAAACCAAATATTTTTCTTGGCTCCAGTGCAAATGCCTTGAAATTGTTACTTGCCTTATAAATATGGAATTTTACATCTGTTGGACTAGCACTATCATGAAACAATATTTGCGAATGTAATATTTCTTCATAATTATACATGTACATGTATATTGGAAATTCAGTTTTATGTCATTGATTAAAGTTGACAATGTATGGGCCTTTCTTTCTCTGGGGCATACACACGTGTGTGTGTGTGTGTGTGTGTGTGTGTGTGTGTGTGTGTGTGTGTGTGTGTGTGTGTGTGTGTGTGTGTGTGTGTCTTACTTACATAATTATTTTAGTGTCCAATGTTGAAAAATAAATCATGCAAACTTACGGGGGTTGATTATACAATCATTGTAACTAAAATGTAATTAAATATGACAGAAGAGCCTACCACTCAATTTTATGCATTTAAAGTGGATAGAGTTACCAAAGTGTTTTAAGATGATCTAACATTGATTGTGTAACATGCGACACCAATGGCAGGACTTGTAATATACTTGTTTTGGTCTGTGGAGCTCTCAACATTATGAAGCTAATGTTTCTTTTCTTTCTGTTTTCTTTTTTTTTTTCTTTTTTTTTTTTTGATTGAAAGATATTTTATAGATGGGTAAGAGTTAATGTTAGCCCTCATGTGCCAGTTTTAAGATTCTGAAATTGAACAGGGCACCACGACAGGACACCAACAGTATTGTGATGTAACAAAGGACACCAGACCCAAATTTAAAGTCAGTCTTGATCTGTTAAGTTCTAAAGGTGGTATTTTTTTTTTCTATGAAGCCCATGAAAGGTTTCTTACAAAAAAATTTACTCCATGGATGATTAAGAGTTAATGTATTCAATCTGTCTCAGTTTTATCACCCTTTAACTCATTCCATACTGTGGTGACAGGCCTTGGTCACTGGTTCTGGCACTGAGAACCACTAACGTAAGACTACCGGCATGTGTATACTTGAATGAAAGCTATTTTCATGAATAATTTAAATTACTATTGTCGGGCCAATTACTCAAGTATGAAGACCCCTCTGGGGAGTATTGATAAGTGATGTCAAAAACGCATGCGCAGTAGCTGCCAAGCACAGTGGAATCCCCTGTGAATGTCTAATTATAGGCGGCCTCCTAGCAAAAACCTTCATGAAACATCGTGAGTTATCCAAGTCGAAATGATGGATAGTCACTGCAAATTGTGACCACTAATTTAAGCAATAATCTACCAATAATAAAGTCAGGTATTGTGCATCCCCAGGGACGCAATGGCTAAATTCTAGCTGGTCCAGTGTCCCGTTTTTTGCGTGCGGGAGGCAATATATTGCGTCCAGTAAATCCCTGCAGAACCACTGACTTAAGACTACATGCATGTTTATACTGGAATGAAAGCTATTTTCATGAATAATTTAAATTGCTATTGTCGTCTTAAATCTAGGTAAATATACAGAAAATCAGGGACTGGTATGGAATGAGTTAATGCAACAGGACACCAATGGTATACTCTAGGTAACAACAGACACCATGCCTTAATTGTAAACCCCAGATGAGTCCATATTGAAGCCTCAACTTAAAAGGATTACATGATATTTCTCGTTTATTATTTTGAACACATAGCTAGGTAATGCTTGTACTTTGATCATAATATTATCAGCCCATTGAACTAAAAGTGTACAATGTACATAAACAGGAGTGGGTGACATGTCCAAAGTGGACACCAAATGTTACACCACTAAATTGTGAGACATAGACGTGGGGACCATAAATCCTGGAATAAAATCAATGTTCAGTGTGGTGCAGGAATCATATTAACTCATGTCTGCAGACTCGAGAATTAGCCAATTTATTCTTCTTTTAAGATATTGTTCAAGTGATGTCACGTCAGTGGACACCCAAAATTACGTTACAAAAAAAAAGTTTTAATTTGCAAATTTTGAAGCCAATTTATCACAAGCTATATCCAAGACTTGTGTAAGAAACATAATTCTGGGTAATGATAACCAGTTATTTAATGCAATTCTCTTTTATCCATATGAGGATAAATCGTTTTCAAATGACATTGTCACAAAAAATGTCTCTCATGTACATCACATTTTGTCATGAATTATCAGCTTTTTATTTACACTAACAATGATATCGGATAAAAATTGTTCATCACAAGTCTATGACAGAAGGGAGAGCTATGAAAATGTTCTAAGACTGATTCATTTCACATGTAGCAAGAAGTTTGTAAATGCACAAAACTAGCAAAATATTTGTGATGTAACTTGAAAATCTAGAACCCAAATTCTTGCTCATACATGTTCTGAGTAGTTACCCACTGAAGACATTTTAATTTATTTGGGCTAATACAGCCTATGTGAAAAGAACATGTGCATTATGGGCATTAGTACTTCCATATTTATATAGGTTCGACAGTGACAGGTTGGATTATGGACAGTTAAGGGTTTGGACTGTAGAATAGGGTAATGACCACCAGAATGTGGTTCTAGACAATAAGACACAAATACAATTTGTATACATATACAGTGAAACCTGTTTTGAGAGATCACTATAATGAAAGACCACCTGCCTTTTAAGACCACATTTCCAAAGTCCCTTTTGGTATCTTTCCCATGTTATTGCACCTCCAGTAAGAGACCATCTGCCTTATGTGATCACTTTCCAGCCTGTGGAAGGGCTAGTCTGTGAAAACAGGTTTCACTGTGTACATGCATATTGCATACACACACTTGCATGAGGTAACCCAGGAGAAGGTGTTTATTTGTATATCATTTGCTCATTTGTGCATCAATAAATCTATTGAAACATTTTTCCATATGAAAAGGAGAAAAAAAATTATGCAAGTGATTACCCCTAAGTGTTGCCACCTGGGGTTTTGAAGTCAACTGATTAAAGAAGAATTTGAATGCAGGCATTATCAATGGCTGCATTATGAAAGTTAATAACAAGTGGCGACCTCTGTTGTCAAAACTGTGCACTTTAACCAGTAGCACTGGTATTGACCAATATGGCAGACATAGCAATGTAAGGAAAGTTCAGGCTTTTCTGGGTGTAAAAAGAATGAAATGAGCCTCACCCACATATTTTACTGTAAAGAGCTTTAATTTGGAAGAGCAGTTTGGGTATGAATTAATTAGTGGTGGGGATCTACATGGTTTATAAATACATGTATGGTAGTCCCTCCTTTGAGAGACCACCCCTAGGTTCATCCAAGAAGTGGTCACATGAAACAGGTGGCTTCTCAAAGGAGGTTCACTCTTCCACCACCTGCCCAACAACTAACCATTTCTTTGTATTCCCATACATAATTTAGATTCAAACATGATTAATGTGTACTTAACCCCCATTCTGTTTTGCAGTCCTGTGCTTTATTAGTGTTATTGACATAGTTCGGAATTGATATAATCTGGTTAGATAAAAAATTATTTGGCCAATCTTGTACAAAATAGTTGGCTTTCACTTATCAGAAATAGGAAATTTCTGTGTGGATAAGTAGTCTTTGGGGGGCATTTTGGGTGGTACTGGTCAGATTCTGCAGCTGGTCTCTCAAAAGAGGTAAACTATCATTGGAAGGAGCTTTTTTGCACAGTGAAAATGGTCACAAAAGGCAGGTGGTCTCCCAAAAGGGAGGTCTTACAAAAGAAGTGCCACTGTACTGCCAAGATGATTGCAAAGAAGGTGTATCAGTGTGCATGTTGTGTATAATTTGTGTAACAGACACAAACTTTCCATCAAGTTGTAGAGACGCAGTGGTTTTTACACCTATCCCTGTCATAAGACTCCACGTCTTGACAGACCACCCATTTTCATCTTATATACAGTAAAACTTGCTTTGAGAGACTGCCCCTAGGGCAGGCCAAAAAGTGATCACATAAGGCAGGTGGTCTCTCAACAGAGGTGCAATAACATGAGGGGATGGTAGAAGCAGCATGGTAAACATGGTCTGAAAAGGCAGGTGGTCTTTCCTCACAGTGGTCTCTCAAAACAGGTTTCACTGTATAGCTGCTGTGAAAGACCATCTGTCTTGAGAGATGGTAATTTGTATGTCTGTAGGGGTGGTTTTTGCAGACATGTTTCACTGTATTTTGATGTCTTTTATGTTGATGTGCCCACCACATTGCTGCAAAGACTGGTATTGCAGCTGAGATTTCAATATTTGTTCAGGATTGTTCCAGAGAGCCCAAGGTGGTTGCTGAGTCAGGGAAGGATTCAGGAAGCCCAGGAGCTGCTGACAGAAATGGCCAAAAAGAACCGCAATCCTGTAAAAAGTCCAATTGTACTGCGACCACTGGAAGCCCCAGAAAAAACATATAATATCACCGATCTGTTGAGGATAAAAGCTCTAAGAAAGCTGACCATTCTGCAGGTTTATGGATGGTAGGTATTGCAATATGTATGTCAGCAACAGATGCAAGTCTCTTTTACACGTAAACTACACACGTGTATTGTACATGTACCTGCTATTTATGCTCTTTCCTCAGATGCTTCTCTCCATTAGTAATTTGCTGCCTATCCCTTGATATATAATCCTACCCCAACAGGTTGACTATTAATTGCATGTAAAGTGTGTATGTTAGCATGGCAACAAGTTGTCACAGCGTACTCTAACATTCGATGCATGCATACTGTTTAAAGGTTCACCCCATGGGGGGGACCCTTTATGTTTTGGGGTTGTCAGTCCGTCAGGACGTCCTTCTGGATGTCCATCCAGATTTCCGTCAGCCCGGATTTGGACATTCTCATTACTGCCATATCTACAGAATGCCTCCATGTATTCTGCTCAAATTTGACAATATGCTTACCTCACCTGGCAAGATGCACTGATTATTACCCTGGGCACAAAAAGTGCTGGAGGTTATTGTCGTCCCCTGTGTCGTCTGTCCATCCATCTTGTCGACGTTGCTGTGATATCTCAAAAAATTTTCGCCTTGGCTGTACCAAATTTTTGTAACAGAAGGACCTTATGATGGACCAGGTTCTATTGAAAACCAGCTTCCTCTGATTATTGTAAACTTTTAATGTATTTATTTGAAGGCCGTCTGAGTGGCGTCAACCCTGACGACTTTATGGCGATATTTAACAAAAAAAATTTGACCAGAGCTTTACCAAATTCTCGTCAGAGATGTATCTTATAATAAATCATGTTCCTATATAAAAATAGCTTCCCTTTTGTATTTATAAACTTTTTATGAACTTTAAAGTACAGTGGAACCTAATTATAATGACACTTAGATACCCGACATATTCATTATAATGACACAAGTTTTGAATGGCAAAAGTTCGTTTTCTTTGTTATTTGATTCATTTATCTGACATATTCAGTTATCCAACAAATTTCTAAGGGAACAAATGGTGTCATTATAATGAGTTTTCACTGTATTTATCTTCAATGCCATCTGAGTGGTGCACAAGGGAACAGTATTATCATAATATCTTAACAAGGATCCAATGCAGCTTCACCAAATTTTTTCAGAGATGCATGTTATAGTGGACCACATTCCTGTTGAAAACCAGCTTCCTCTTAGTATCTTTAAACTTGTTATGAGATTTTTGAAGTATTTATTTGATGGCTGTCTGAGTGATGCACAGTACAGTGGCCTCTGTCGCAAGAACCTACTCAAAGAATACATCCAAAAGTGCTCTTTCATTTCATAGACAACAATACGAAAATTGTATGTGCAGTATTCTACTGTGAAGTCTCAAAAAAAAAATGCAGTATTGAGTAAAAGAAAAGATTGTGGGCGCCGAGGGTAATCCATTCTCTGAAAGCTATTTTGATTAGATTTTGGTGTCACCATGACCCTACATAATTTGAGCAAACGGTGGACCCTTCAGTCAACGCTTTGCGTTGAAAGTGTGTCTAGTTTCAAATCTGTCGTGGGTTGAAGCTGAGGAGCGTGGGGAGAGTTGCTACCACTCTAACTGTGGGGTGCTTTTGTCAGTGTGCTTCCGTCTCCTCCACCTGATAGTAAGATAGGAAGTACAGTGCTCCCTCTTTATAACGCCCCTCATTACAAGGCAGTTTCTGGTATAACATGGTGTGTGTACCATGGTTCCCGCTGAAATAGTGGATCCCAACACCAGCATTATAAAGAGGGAGCACTGCATATATGCAAACATCTGTGCCTTAGACAGCGATGAGGCTTGGTCTGTTTCTCAATATGGAGGGGTGAAACATTTGAATGTGTCTATACAGTGGCCTCCCTCTTATGTCACCTTATAAGAGGAGTGACCTCTCCTGAGGGGGGCAAATAAAATGAAAATGGCATTGCTGCTGCACAGGGAAATATCATTTCTGGAGGGGGGTGGGCTTACAATAAGGGGACCACTGTACTTTATATCTCCCTAAATTACACTGGACACTTGGAATAAGTAGCATATAGTGGAGGCAGACGTATCTGTTGGGGTTTTTGTTATTGTTTTCTTTCTTTTTTTTTTTTTTAATAGAAGAGTTACCCTGTCGTGTTTTAGAATAGGGATGAGAGGTTTGCTTTTCTCATCTAGGGGTGCCTCCTGTTCCTAGGAAAAGGGGAAAAGCTCTTAAATACCAAATGCAATAGTCTGATGTATGAAGGCATGTCGGTGTACAAGTTTGTCAACCCAAAACTTTGGAGTGACATTATTTCATAAGAGTAGGTAGGGCTTTCATACTGGAGATGCGTGGTTAAAAATAGATTGTCAGTGAACACAGTGATCACCCTCTTGTAGCCCCCCCCCCTTATGAAAGGCCAGCCCCTCTACAGAGACCACTTCTCCATGCATTAAATATGATCTTTTCATTTTCCTCCTTAGAAAGGCCACCCCTCTCATAAGACCACATTTTTTAGTGCACGTGGGGTGGCCCTGTAAGAGGGGGACCAGTGTTGATTGAAATTTTCTTTTTTCGGATTTAGCAATTATATTCAGCACGGTTATAATGTTTGCGTATACATTTACACATTGATGAATGGTGGCGAGGTGTTCGTGCCCCCTGGGCATGGCTCTGGTTGCTACTTGTAATATTCGTAGCTTTGATAAATCAGTGAAAGATAAATAATTGGTGACTTAGCAGACCAAACACTTTGTTTTTTTCATCACTTACAGAGTGAACTGAAATTGGTCTATTATAGGCCCAGTCGATGCTCATTAAGTGGAAGCTCATATAGTAGTCCCTTATTTTGCAAGACCATCGGCCTTTTGTGACTGTTTTTCATTGTGCCAAAAAAGCACCTTCTATTGATAAGTTAGCTGTTTTGGGAGACCACTTGTTGATCCTGACCAGTGGCCACCTAAAATGATTCTTAAAGACCACTTATGCATCCAGATATTCACAATTTCAGATTAGTAAAACCTGCCTATTTTGTACAAAGTTGGTAAAATAAATGGTCAAAACCATTTGATAGGTCCAAAATATGTTTAACGTGCCAGTGAATGAGTCAACATATGGCTGCAAGATATAATGGTGTTTAATCAGTGTACATCAGTTGTGCTTCAACCTAAATTGTAGATGGGAATTCAAGGTAATTGTCAGTTGTTGGGCAGGTGCTGAAAGAGTAGAACCTCCTTTGGAAGACCACCTGATTTATGTGTCTGGACTGACAGTTTTCATGCGATAAGTCAGAAAGTTTTTTAGCTTAAGGCTTTCATATTGCACATGCTTATAGTCCTGAATAAGGTCTCGGGTGAGTTCGAAAATGGGTGACTTGACCCAGTTCCCAAGGTCACAGAGCCATTTTAGTGAGTTTGGTTTTCACACAACTTGAAAAAATTTTGACATAAGCCTGTCAAATGACAGGAGATTACAATCCTACATTAGTTCTCAGACGAGTTCAAAGATGGGTGACCTTGACCCAATTCCCAAGGTCGCAGAGCCGTCATAGTGAATTTGGTTTTCACATAATTGCAAAATTTTTTTGCATAGAGCTTTCATATTTCACAAGTGGTAGTCCTGAAGAAGGTCTCGGATGAGTTCGAAGGTGGATGACCTTGACCCAATTCCCAAGGCCTCAGAGCTATTTTAGTGAATTTGGTTTTCACACGATAAGTTGAAAAGTTTTTAACATAGACCTCTCTTATTGCACATGGTTTTAATCCTACAGAAGGTCTGAGAAAAGTTCAAAGATGGATCACTTTGACCTGAATATCAAGGTCACAGAGCCGGGAGGGGAGTGCATAGATCTAGCAATCTCTGATTGCGTTCTAGCAATTTCTAATTGGGTTGTAATTGGACTTGGCAATGGATGTTCAAAGTTCTGGTCGGAACTGGTAAAAGGCATGAGTGTCTGTGGGGACTGGTGTTTTGACTTATGATAGATTAAAAGGTGAAGGCTTGAAAGTGTAATTTTATGCAGCAGAATTTTTCTAAGGATCCACCGCTGGCAGTGTATAAAGCATGTTTGGCCAATAAATCCTACATGTTTGTGTTGCTTAATTGAATAAGAAGCATGCACATTAATAATCTGCCACAACTGCATACCTGGTTGTAGTAACCATAGTGCCACCTGGCGAGATACGGCAAGGTGCCTGTGCTGGCATGGGGGATATCACTAATATTTGCCAAATAAGGAATACCCAGTATGGGCAGATGGACAATTACATGTATTATTATTATTATTATTATTATTATTATTATTATTATTATTATTATTATTATTATTATTATTATTATTATTATTATTATTATTATTATTATATCCAATTTAGGAAGCACTAAATGAATATGACTGGAATTTTTAAACCTAAATTTCTCAAAAAGACAATAATTTTGTGAGAAAGGAGTATCTGGCCCTGTCTGTGACATTCATATGCCTGCGCGTTCTCTGTGATTGACAAGCGTGAACCCTGTGCATTGTGGTGGAAAATTAATATACATGTCTCGTCTTACGAATGAAAGGGTAAAGGTACTGCACTTCTGGTGTTTTTCACTTTTTTTTATCTATGTGCATGATCAAGGCTTCAGCATCCTCAGTCTGGGTTTTGTTCACTGTGGTCTGCTGGTCAATGTTAATTGTAGAATTAAAGACCCTAGATGGCAGCACTTGATGGTGTCTATTTGCATAAATTTGGCTATTTGTTAAATGAAAGCTTGAAAGGGATTTGTTGTGCAAGTAAGTAAAATTATGTGTACAACTACAATCACCCTCAACTGCAGCCCTCTGGGGTCCTGAAACTTTAAGGGTCTTTCAACCATTATACCCCCTCCCCAAGCAAAGGGAGCATACTGTGTTTTGCTTGTTTTGTGTGAGCATGGTACATACAATTCCATATTTAAACCCGTTGATCCCAGGCTAAAAATCAGAACAGTGATTCATGACATGAATATATATCACAGGGGTGTCAAGGAGTTAAATCCACCAACTGGTAACCCAGAAAGTGCCAATTTTTTCACTGAGTATGTGATGTCCAGTGGCAAACTTTCAGTCAGAACCCCACCCTGGAATGCTGTTGATGTGGGCTATTAACACTCTGAGGAACACACCAAATTGAAATTAGACAACCTGGTACTTGAATGTGACGCCATTGTGTAAAGAAATTTGCGGGCGAACAATATAAAAATAGTTCAGATAAGTGAGACTGTGGGAGTTGTGAACAGCACTTCAAAGGTAATACTGTAGTGCATAGTTGCTGCTTGACATGTATACATATGTAAATGGTGTGGGAGATTCTGCTTTTCGGCTTTGCAAATTATGCAGTGCTTTTTTTCTCTGCTGACCAAAGGTCGCAGAGCTTATGTGACCGCTCATGTCTGCCCAACTTTCCGTCTGTAAAGTTGATCCTTAGCGCGATACTGTCCTCAGTTTTTAAGTTAGCTCAATAAAGCTTTCATGACTTAAAGGGTGTATGAAAATCTAGGCAGAGTTGGATATTGGTGGCGCCACCTACATTATGTAATATAGGGTTCAAAATGTGAAAATATTGTGAACACTCTAGCATCATTAATTTGTGGCAGATCTTCACCAAATTTGGTGGGATTGTGGGGGAGGTCAAAGTCTAAGTTGGTAATGATGCTAGTGGTGCCACCTATAATTTGATGGAAATTATGAGCATGTGTTTAATATGTAAAATTCCATATCTTGAAAAGCAATTGGATTTTACTTGCCAAATGTATGGGATATATAGACAATGTCCAAAGCCAGAATGGTATATGATATCAGTGACCTTGACCTATTTTTGTGAGGTCACCATGCCTGTAAAGTTTAAAGAGGTAATTTTGTAGTGGCAGGGTGTAGCTTGGACTTTATTGGCAATGTCAACACAGTACCAGACAGGCCTATGGGCCTTTTGTATTACATAATATGGGTGTCCTTGCTCTTCTGTCCCAAGGTCACTGAGGACATAAAGTTAAGGACTCACTCATTGTTGTCTTGGCACATGCAACAATATAAATCACAGGAGTTGCACAAATAAGCTGTGATTACATGTGGAGCGAAGTGCCATCTGGTGGCCAATTTTTATATTAAGCTTTATATGCTCAGAAGCCACTTGAGGACTCACAGCTTTGAAATGAACAGGTGCAATATAGCCATGATGCCAGCAGAGCATTAGGCCCATGGGCCTCTTGTTTGTGTTTGCTGTTTTTTTGCAGTGTAACATGTTAATATGTTATTTATCTGTGCATTAAGTTTGTAATATATGATGGGGCACAAGGAAATGTACATGCTATTAATTGGACAGGATAATATCATGATATATTGTTAACGAGTTGCCATGGTTACTGAATATTTTGATGAATACTTGTGTCAACTCTGTTATAGTGACACAGGCCCAGGGGAAGTAGAAAGACAAGTGTGGTTAGTAATTAAAGTAATGTTCATGCAAGTTTCAGTCGCATACATCATTTATTATTACAGTCAGAGGGGTGAAAAAATTTACAAATGTTCAAACACACAGTAGAAATTTTAATCATGGCATGCGAGTCCACATTAGCTTTGAAGAAAGTGTTTTATTTTAGTGTGCATGGCAGAATCTAAACCATTCAAGTGGCCCAAATTTAAGCAACACAAAGTCAATTCCTAGACAGCCTCACTGGTCCAGAACCTACCACTGAAACTGCAAAAATAACAGCTTTTAAGCCAGTATGTACATGACACAATGCAATGTCTGTGTTTTCAGTTAGAATCCCTAGGAAACTGATCTCACTGGACAGATGGTAATGTTAATATGTATTTGAAAGGTACATTTTATGGCAATTTTTCAGGTAGCAGCACCTGGAAACTCTTGTTGGGTGTGGAGCCTATAAAACAGACTGGATTTTGAATCATGAAACTGCTAAGAGAGGATTATTTAAATGTATTTGCATGGGAATAGCACAGTTACCTCACATGCCCTGTTTAAACATTGTATAGATATAAAAGAAAACTGGATCTGGTTTCTTGTATGTGGATACTAAACCAGTATTTTCTATAATCTGCTGTTTCAGATGTAATTGTGGCAGTGACGGAGCAGTCGACGATGTATACATCCTCATGCACTTTTTTACAGCACAAGAAAATCTACGATGTTTAAAGTGAATGGATGAATAAAAGGTCGACAGGTGAAGCTTACCAGGTAGACAGGTAAAGTGCAACGCTGGAGCCTCTTTCTGATCCGGATGCAATATTTTTATCTTCGCTTCAGGAGAGTCATGTTTAATAAGTATAGCCAGGTGGTTATTTTTGCCCATTTAGCCACACACACGACCCTTCAGGTGTGCCACTGGATTTGTAGCATCAAATTGAATGCAAATACAGGAGCATTTGCATGGTAATAATTTTTTTTTTCAAAGTACACATCCACCGTAAAGGGACAAGGAGAATCCAAACATGATCTGGATCCTCCTTCTCCGGATTTTCTCCCCCAGGAGTGTGTCATCAGATGTAATACAGCATTCACACAGTTGTGGAACAGGGTAAACTACAGATATATGGCAGATTTTACAACATTCATTTTAAAACAAGAAAATACAGGCGATCGTAAATAACTGCTCTATAGCCATTAGCAAGGATAAACCTGACACTGGTGTATCGGACGCAAATTTTTTCCACTAAAAACAACTGGAGTTTTAGTCTAGTGTCATAGTAATTGTGATCTGATTTTTGAAAGCTCTTCTGACCATAGGTCACAGAGCTTACAGCATCTCTATTTGTCCTTCCTTCCATCTGTCCTATCGTCTGTCCATAAGCTTTTCCTTGTCAACATGATTCAGTCCACACTTTTTATTTTTATCCGGTATAACCTTAAGGGCTTACCAATTGTATGAGAATCTAGTCCAAGCTTGATATTTGTCGTGTGGCTTATTGTGTTATGTAATATATGGGCCAATATTTGAACATATTGAGAATGCTCTTGTTCAAAGAGTCTTTCATGAAGCATCATGCAACTTGAAGGTGAGAAAATTGGTCTTAAAGAAGACGAATACATGTAGAAATGTGTGGCACCACCTACATGAAATAAGGAGTGAATGGGCTAGAAACACAGTAAATTCAATATAATCAGATGCAATAAGGCTAATGTGTGGGGGTTTGGTATTTCATTATATGAATGACCTTCGGCTATTTTCTCAAGGTACAGTGAAACCTCATTTTAACGACACTCAGATATGCGACATATTCAATATAATGACACAGATTTTCATGGGAAAAGGGTTGTTTTCTTTGTTATTTGACTGACTCATTTACATGACATATTCAGTTATTTGACACATTTTTTAGGGAACAGATGGTGTCA
>CAXHWN010001079.1:0-31141 GCA_964020975.1 Hermodice carunculata | reverse complement strand
TTATAGATATCACCAATGGTACCACTATTGTGTTTCAAAGGTGAAAGTTTGATGTTGCATAGTGTGAATGACCTTGACCCACTGTCTCAACCACTGGTGGTAAAAATTGAAAATAACATCATAAGTAGCAAAAATACATTTTTTTAAAAAATTATTTTGATTATAAATTGGAATGGAACTATAAAAATTACACCAAATTTGCAATGGGCCAATGTTCATATGTTGGAAAGTTTGAATGACTTTGACTTATGTTTCAAGGTCATAAAGCACTTTTTGAAAGGACATTAAATTCAATATGATGAGAAAAATTGTTAGGTCTTAAAAAACCAAATGTACCACAAATATGTACAATAATGAGAACTTTGACATTGCAAAGTGTGGATGACCTTGACAGACTTTCTCAAGGTTACAGAGGGATTGAATTGCAGGAAATGAATTTGTGGGAGGGTCGTCTGATGACATGTCAGCGGAGCATTTGGTCCATGGGCCTCTTGTTTATCAGGAATGATGCAAATACTGAGTCCACACTGACTTAAGACATGACACAGCACCTTAATTAATGGACCAGTATGCAATAGAACCCCCTAGCCAAAGACCTTAGTATGCTGATGTCTCTCTGACCTCAATGCCTCAATCTTCTCTGGCCCAATTTTCCTTCTTCGTACTAATGAATCTCTCTAAGCTGAACACATCTCTGGACAAAACACTTTTCCTCAGTCTCTGGGGCAACCTCCTTAGGGAGGTTTCACTGTATTTTTTTTTTCTTATTAAGGGATGCAAATTTACAGGGGGTGGCTAGGCATAAATGGGAGCTTTATTGGAAACAGATTTACAATTGAAGCAAGAGTGCTGATACATAAAAAAAACAACAAAATATATATTATCTAAATTTATGTATGGCAAGCCGTTTTAACATTTTATCAGATTTATGTATATCCAAAATTAAATTGTGGATATCCTAAATTTTGTTTTGGATAACAATGAATGATTTTTTGATATCCAAGTATCATTTATTGATATCAATAAATGAATTCTTGATATCAAAAATTATTTTTGGATATCCGGAATTAATTATTGATGTTAAGAATTCAATTTTGGATATCCATAAATCTAATTAAATCTTAAAACGGCTTGCCATATATTTATAAATGTATATATATTTATTTATAAAAGTACTTCTGTGTGACACAAAATGTAATAAGATCCTTTGATGTTACCATAAGTATTTTACCAGAGTTTAAATGTTGTACACAACACACAAAACCACAAAAGCAATCATTGGTTGCAGTGGCATGTCTCTCTCCATGGACACCAGGTACCAAGCCTGTATTTTTGTTTTTTACTATTAAGAAATAGTAATTGTTTGTGTCAGTCATTTCAGTGGGAACATTGAGATTATCTTGAGTTTTCCATTTTGTTTCTAACTATGGTTTCTTCACATTAATATGTTTTTGTTTTGTTCCGGTCCACCTGCATTGTTTACGCTTTTTCATACATACATGTATGTGTTCAGTTCTGTGGTCTGCATGTTAACTTTTATAAGTTATAAAAGCTTCAGATTTAATTTCTTCTCTGACCTGTGGCAGCAGTTTGGATGCCATGTGGTGATTTTGATCACTTTGATTTTTCTTTACTGTTCTGTTTCTGTTCAGATATTTCCAAGGCCATTGTGCAGCACATTGATAAGTTTTGGTAATTTTAACACCTGCTGGCTAAGATATTTAAAACTGGGTCTGGGACCTTGTGCTTTCTGTCCTGCTCTTAGGTCTGTTGCTTTAGTTTCTGCATGTTTTTCCGTCTGAACAGTTCCCTTTGCATTAGATAGCCAACATTAAATAATTCTTTGAATGTTCTTGGTCACTTACATGTTTATACTGTCCCTGTTCAATGCTCCATCCCATTTCAGTGCTTTTATAAACCACTTCATGCCTGAAAATGTTGAAAAACAATTATTTTCTGTATTTTACTGGTGTTTTGTGCACTATTACTTGAAAATTTGAAATATAGGCACACTTAATTCAATCAAAATTCCCCAAACACGACAAGCACCTCAAGGGGTTAATACTGTCATATTGCTTTGCCTTTTTATACTGATACAGAGTTCTTTTTGTGTGTGTGCACGTGGTTTACTGCATGCTTCACTGACAGGTGTTTTTTACTGCTACGCAAGATAACAACACCCACACCAGAACATAAGTCTGAACCTCAATGGCAAAAAAAAAAAAGGGACACATT
Organism: Hermodice carunculata; assembly: GCA_964020975.1. Classification (NCBI taxonomy): domain Eukaryota; kingdom Metazoa; phylum Annelida; class Polychaeta; order Eunicida; family Amphinomidae; genus Hermodice; species Hermodice carunculata. The sequence continues at coordinate 28,906 of CAXHWN010001079.1, read as the reverse complement.
TCTGTGACATAAGTGTTAATCTCAATGGCAAAAAAAAAAAAAAAAAAAAAAGGACACAATTCTGTGTGACACACTGCATCAATCAGTGGGTAATTCCTTGCATCATGGCCATAATACACCTTTTTTGTTTGTTTTGCTTGGAGTGTATTTGAAAAGTGACCTGGTCAAGTTTTTGGGGGGAGTCTCTGGAATCCATGTGTCTTTGGCCACCTGGCATACTTAGCATAGGACAAAAATCTGCAAAGTGACCAGTTCTGTGGTATCATCAGCCAGTGCCGATTTGGTGTTTGTTGGTGGATAAGGTTGTTGCTCAGGCAATAAGATGAAACTCGTGCACATTGCTAGGAAACCCATTGCCTTGCCCTATAGGAAATTAAAAAAAAGATTCTGTTGACTCACACAGTCAACATAACACTAAGCCAGCTGGCGAACTGATGTCTGCCTGGGACATGCCCCAGGGCAAAGTGGTCTCAACAACAATGTTCTGCTTTGCCAGCAAAGGTGTCATCTTCATTGCTATATAGATCCATTCGTGGTCAGTCAGGACAGCTAATAAAATGTGCAGGTATTTTCTCTATTTTTTTCTTCCAGACGACAATATTCTCAGATTGTGATGATATTATCATGATGTGTAAGATTAACTCAAAACTGTATTTGTTTGACAATATTTAGACACAGTAAGTAACAAAAAGAAGAAAAAAAACATAAATGACCCAAATTCAATTGACTTTAAATTGTAATCTTCAAAAATACTGTGATAAAGTATGTAAATGATCACGCAGAAGTTTTGTCTGATAACTGGTGTCCTGTCCAGGTGATACACTGAAAGTCCCATTGAGTAAGTAACAGTAGACAGTTGTGTTGACATATATGCACTGTACATGTGTGTGTGTGTGTGTATATATGTATTCATGTATGTATGCTTACATACATACATACATACATACATACATACATACATACATACATGGAAAAACAAGACGAGACAAGGCAAGTGTTGATCAAAGTTGATACATGATGTGCCAAAATGCCGGACCAGTTTCCTCCACAACTGGGCTCCTCAGAGGCAAGCAAGGTCTGTTCAATCTCAAGGTAAACATTTAAATGTTTATGTTTACTAGTAACAGGGATTTGGTCTCTATTCCAATGCTCTGCTCTGATTCAACAAAAACTGAATGCTGTGTAAGATACGTCAGCATTTTGTTACATGGTAAAATTAGAAGTGGCATAATCTTTTTGAACTTTTTCTAAAAACTGCAAATTTGGTCCAGTTACTTCTGTTTTAGTGGCACGTTATACTTTGTCAGCTTGACAAGCAAGCTACATTACACATTTTATCCAATATGTGCTGAATTTTGTTCAGCCCATTGCCTTTCAATGGAATTACAAATCGTAGCTGACCTCAACATTACCTGCAACAACTTTATTGGCTTCCAAAGCAATGCAACTATAGTTTTCGTTTTCAACTTGACAATTTTTAGGCCTTATAGTGCAAATTTTGACATGGATTGGTTTTACAAATTTGAATGACATTTGAAGACCGAGCATTGTTGATGGTATCACAGGAACTGTTCTCCTTCACCCTGCCTTTTCTTTGTGGAAAAAAAGGGCAAAAGTGAAGATATTTTTTTCTGGTTTCTTTGAGCCCTCTCCTTCCAGCCTGCCAGCTGCTAGATTCCAGTGGATAATCTTGACAGTCTGTTTTCTTGCAGGTTTGCCGATAGCTTTGGTTATTACGGACTGACAATGAGTGCTGGTGAACTTGGTGGCAACAGATACTTGAACGTGGCAATTTCAGGACTGGTAGAAATGCCGGCCCTCCTCAGTCTTTTCTTCCTGCTGCAGTGGGACAAGTAAGTTAACCCTTTCCAAAACTACAGCAGCTTAACCCTTTCCCCCTTAAACCGGCCCAAAACCGTCTGGTGGTCAAATGTCGGCTGCTTCAGCGTTTTCAACTGATTTCAGCAGCAATGAAAAACAATTTGACTGAGAATTGAAGATTAGACCTGTCAAGACAACATGACCCAGGTCATCAGCTTTCCTCGCCATGTATTTCATTAAAACTCGGCAGAGTAATTAGCAACCATGTGCACATGAGCATGAAGGCAGGAATTCCAGATACAACTAGATGTATCCAATTACAAACACATCTTTGGACAGCGTGTTTTTGCATTCACTGGTCTGTAGGCACCTTGTGTGTGCAGCGTATCCTACATTAATGCATTTCTTTTATAGTTGGGACAGTAACTATTAAAATGGCACAAAGACATGCATGAAGGCCCATATTTAAGACAGGACCAGATATGTTTAATTGTAAAGCAAGTTTTGTTGGTTGGCTTGTGTCTGTCTTGCTGTAGACAAGACTTAATGTGCACAACCCTTGCTGCGTGTTTGAACATGTTTCTTTCAAGGTTGGGGGAGTAACCACACGTGACGGCATACATTTGCATGACAACAGGAATGTCAGATGTAACCAGATATCTTTGATGTAAAGTGATCTTTCTTGGCTGTTGTCCATTTGTCAATCTCGTGACACCATGTTTTTGGTGTTGCTGTTCCTCCATTCATTGACCACATGCTTCATGTGACCACTAATACCAGCTTGACCGATGTTATAATGTTGTTGTTTATGTGTGTGCCTGCATCCAGCTGTTCATCCATTTCTCTTTCTGACACGATAACTTTTGAAGAAATTAAGGTACAGCATCATATTTTTACACAGGCAGAAGGGGTCTTAAGTTTGGTCCAACTGTTTTATTTTGCACCCTATGTAGGGATAGTCACTTAATGCAGGGACCAATGTACTGTAAATAGCTTTAATTTCGCTGTATCTTATTTTCGCTAATTTCACTGATGGAAGATAACCGTGAAAATAAATACACAGGGAAATATAAAAAATATGAAAACAGTGGAAATTTAAACGTGAAAATTAAAGCAATTTACATTGGAGCAGGGGGTATCTATGCAGTCCATCAGCAGTGCTTGTTTTAGTTACAACAGCAACAGACCATTTTAGGACCACAGAGGGCAGCACTTGAGGGTGGTCATTTGGACAGTTTTACTTTTTTGCATAACAGCAAGTCCCTTTGAAGTTTTGGATTGGCAGACAACCAAATTTATGGAAATGAATACCTCAACTGCTGCCATCTGGGGTCCTTAACTCCTCTATTGTAATTAGCTCGGGGATTTTATAACCCTTTGTCACCTAATTACAGTGCTTATAACAGTTCTAATTGCTTAAGGGTTTAAAAACCCTTGTCTGCCAATCACAAGAGCAGATGTATTTATCTTGGGGGTTCAGTGACCCTTTGGGTGGTTCAGTAATTCCAATTTTACTTACAGTTAATTCCATTTAAAGTAACATCATACACAATATATACTGTAGTCCCTCTTTTAACACTTCAAGTCCAGGCATTTCACTCAGTTTGCAGCCTGGGTCTGGTGATTTTTATTATTTGTACGTAAAATATTAAATATGGAATCTATATTTTATTGTCTTTATGATACAAAAAATTGTAAGTATTACCTACCAAAATGACAATTGAATATCAAAAAACGAATATTGATACCTTTGTTTTGTACTGATATGAAATAGTAAATTTTAATATGACAGTGGGTTAACATGCAGGCTGATTTTTTAGGAAAATTCCCTAAAATTATTAATAATTATATTTCCCAACTTAAATGCAGTAAACTGTATAAAAGAAGTCTGATTTACATTTTTGGAACACATTATGGCCTGTTTGTAGCTTATTGCTATGCTTCCCTCCTACCAGAGGAGGGACATACAGAAATCGCCTTTTGTGTCTGTGTGTCCGGGTTATATTTCACTTGTCCTTCAATTAGATTAATGAAACCGCACACACAGGTGCATCTGGACATAAGGATGTGTCTTATACCATATAAGTAGGTCACTAGGTTCAGTATCTTGGTCACAGTGACATATCCTTGTAAAATCCTGTCAGGGCTATAATTCCTTTAAGTTTTACTATTTAATTTAGTTTCATGAAACTTCACACACACGCATATCTTGACCCAAGGGTGTGTCATGAAACAAAAGTAGGTCAAGTATCTGGGTCATGGTGATATCAGCATGTAAAACTACATTACACTTGATGTCCGGGCTGTAATTCTGTTGTCTTCAAGCTTGATTAATGAAACTTTACACACAGGTGCACTGGACACAAGGGTGTGTTATGTACAGAAAGTAGGTCACAAGGTCAAGTAACTGGTTCACAGTGTTAGCCTATTTGTATTGACTATAGTCATTCCAGAATGAGACCTGTGATTAGCAACGTTATAAATGAAGCGAGGGGACATGGTTCCAGCAATCCCTGATTGCATTTTAATTATTGTCTAAAATAACTTTGTGACCTGCAAAAATAAAACTTGTTTGTTGCCATGGTAACGAGGAAGGGGTCCAAGTTCTAGCGGAGTAAGACTTCAAAGGATAATTTAAGGGGTCCGCGTAAGGCACGTACCCAGACGAGAAGGTGTCAAATAGACCACACCATGGAGAAACTTGCCATGTAAGACCACATTCTCCTGGTCCCTTTGTGTATCTTACCTCCAATGAGAGACCACCTGTTTTACATGACCACTTTCAGATCTGCCATAGAGGTAGCTTTCAACAGAGAGACTACAGTAAATGGTTTAAAAGTGGTATACACAGTGGTCCCCCTCTTATAAGGCTACCCCAAATGTGGCCCAAAACTTGCATTATAAGAGGATAGCCTCTCTAGTGGCAGACAATATTACATACAGGGCCAGAATTTCGCAAAAGTTTGTGAGAATCTATTTGGATATTTTTCAATTAGTTTTCTTTTTAAAGAAAGACAAGTTTAGGAGAATCTTTACGAGAATGGATTCTCGCCAAAATTCTGGCCCTGACGTAAAAGTGACACTTTGTGCATCAAAATGGTGATCTTTTGAAAAGGGTGGACTCTGGTGAGATGGGCCTTACAAGAGGAGGACCACTGTGATGAAAGAAAATTGTATAGGTCAGTAGTCTTTTTTGGGAAAGCATGGCGATGGAAGGCAAGCTGTTGACCCAGGTGACAATCTGGCAGGAACTATTGATCTGCACATATATTAGTGGATTAATAAAATAATTAGAGGAAGTGTTGTAAATCTTTTTGATTTGGGGGTGTGGTGTTTGGTCCACCAAACCAACCAGCGCATCTAAAACCAAAACAACAAAACCAACTGGTCAGGTTTATATGGAAGAGTGTGGCTCCTACATGTTGCTGCCCTCCCTTGCGCCTTCCTCAGGGTATGGGTAGCCTTGACTGCTTGAGTTTTAACATTGACACATTAGTTCTGTGAATATCATACTTTACATTTGCACTGCTGGATTTCAGTTTGCACATAACAAGTCATTTATTTCATAACATTTCTTCCACATTTTCTTTGTAGAACGTATTAATTCATAGACATTTAGAGATTTGCTGACAAATATGATACAATTATTAGCTTGGCACTATTGTTGTATGTTAAAAGAGGGAGACTTAAAAAAATCAGTTTTGAGCACCGATATGGAACAGATATGGAAATATGTAGAGTAAGTATGTAGGAAACAACAATTTTGCAGATAATTTTCCAAATACACAAGTATTATATTGATAGAAATTGAATAGGGTAGAGTAAACGTGTCTTGTTTGGTCAACATTGAAGCCAAGTTATAAAGATATTGTCCTTTCGTTATTTCCTGTAGGTTTGGACGTCGGATTTCCTATGCGGGGTTCATGGTGGTTGGAGGTGTGGCTTGCATCATCATACTTATTCTACCTCAGGGTTAGTACCTTTGTTCTACCTCAGGATTAGTACCTTTATTCTCCCTCAGGGTTAGTACCTTTATTCTCCCTCAGGGTTAGTACCTTTATTCTTCCTCAGGGTTAGTACCTTTATTCTCCCTCAGGGTTAGTACCTTTATTCTCCCTCAGGGTTAGTACCTTTTTTCTTCCTCAGGGTTAGTACCTTTATTCTCCCTCAGGGTTAGTACCTTTATTCTCCCTCAGGGTTAGTACCTTTATTCTCCCTCAGGGTTAGTACCTTTATTCTCCCTCAGGGTTAGTACCTTTTTTCTTCCTCAGGGTTAGTACCTTTATTCTCCCTCAGGGTTAGTACCTTTATTCTCCCTCAGGGTTAGTACCTTTTTTCTTCCTCAGGGTTAGTACCTTTATTCTCCCTCAGGGTTAGTACCTTTAGCCTGTGTTTGGAGTGACCATGTTATCTGCTACAACACCTGGATCAGAAAGACATACTTGCCCTGTTTATTACCAAGTGTATACTAGTTACTCTCTTGTGTTAGAGGTAGAAAAAAAAACAGGACTAAATCATCTCTACCAAGGCTTGGATTCCTCTCGAAATTTTAGTTTTGCAGTCAAATTAACAAAATTTGGCCATGTATACCATACTCCATTAGCCACTCCTAGCAAGAATATTATGAGCCACTTTAATTTTTTTTGGTTGCAATTTTCTGAATTTAGAATTGACAGTGGAAACACAGCACAGCTCTATCCATAGTTCCTCTGTTTTGCTGGAAATAGAAAAGCTCATCTTGCATTCTGCACTTATCTCATATAAACACTTTGAAGTTAAAAACTCTTTATGATTGCTGTTAAGAAGTGGAAATTTTAATGAAGATGAAAGATTCACTGCTTTTCCCCTTCGGAGTTTTGAGTCAACAACTTTGCTTGGGACAATATGGACACAATGCTGGCACAGTTGATCAAAGAACACTGTTGACCAACTCAGGGTGTAGTGTAAATTTATTTAATTTTATTTCATCTTTATTATCATCGATTTCAATGATGGTAAAAGACTGGGAAAATAAAAACAATGATATTTTTTTTTTTTCAACATAGGTATCATGGTCATCATATCCGAAATAGTAAAATTGAAGCTTCAATTTAATAAATCCCAGAAATCATGATGCAGAAAACTGTGAATTAACTCTACACATTTCCTGTATCAGCACCAGAACCCTCAGGGTTAATGGGATCATTTAAACACTTCTTACAGGAATCAGCCACCTGGAGCTGGGAGTCAAAATCTGCGCCATGCTGGGCAAGTTGGCCATCGCGGGTTCCTTTGCTGTGGCGTTTCTGTACTCGGCTGAGCTATTTCCTACAGAAATCAGGTATGGTAAAAGAAAAATATGGGACATATGCATTAGTGTTGCTTTTTCTAGCATCATTCAAGAAGGAAGTACATGTAACGGCAGATTCGAATACTGAAAAGAGAATGAAAAAGGAAGAATGCTTGTCTTGCAAAACTGGCAACTTCAGCAAAATTTGCTGTTTAAAAAGTCGTCATGTTTTCCAAGCAAACACTGAGATTGACATAAGAAGGAGTTGTCTTACATTTTGAGTAAGTATCCTTTATCTTTGTCAGTGCCAGCTGCCACTAAAGTCAAACTACTGAATATGAGCTCCTCTCAATTATAGCAAGGATGCTACATTCATGTTCCATGTGAACAGACCTTTTGTTTAAATCACTACATATCAGTCCCTGGATTTAAGACGGCAATTGCGTATTTAAATTCTTCATGAAAAGAGCTTTCGTTCAAGTACCAACATGCCTATAGTCTTAAGTCAGTGGTTCTGGCACTGCCTGGCAAGTCATGTTGCAGCTGCAGCATGACTTGCCAGGCAGTGCCAGAACCACTGACCAAGGCCTGTGACCGTAGTATGGAATGAATCAAGTACTAGCATGACTACTGTTCCGGAGAATATAATGGTCCAGGTCAACAGCTTTCCTTGGCACTCTTTGGGTGCAATGCGCCAGAAGCATGCCGTGGAAAGCTGTTGACTCAGTCCAAAACTTGGCACTGAAAGAGTTAATCCTGAAAATGTCTAAAACAGTCTGTGTTCATGGCAGCTGATAGTCAGCAATTCCTAGTGGCAGGGTGGAAGAGTTTTTGGGGGAAATTAGTATGCAACCCAAATTGACATTGACTGAAATAAAACATGAAAGAGGCGGTAATAATTTTGGCCAAAGGGTGTATTTTTCATGCTTTTTTCAAAATTGACTATTGCAGAACAAAGTATGTTTTGACAATGTTATGTGCTTTAGCCCAGAGTGGTTTTTTTTTTTTTTTTGGCCTGACCTTCAAATTTGTTCCAGTTTACATTGGAGGTATACAAGTTGAAGATTCTGGGATTGACATATTGACTGTACAGTTTTGTTTGACAGGCCTATTAATTGTAGATAAATTCTATTTCACTTCGCCGGAACTTTTGCATGTTGGAATGCATCTTCCAGTTTTTTTTTCTGCTTTTTGAGGATCCAAATCCCCCTCCCTTGCCCCCATGTGGTGAAAAGAAAATTATTTCCATGATTTTTATCAAAATGTGTCATCCGGTATGTGGCAGTGTCTTTAGGAACACCCAGACTTAACAGTCAGGTATTAGGGTCATAAGAACAAGGGGTGCAGGTGGGGAGTCTCAGACTCTATGTCAACATATATGTACCAACAGACTGGAACTCTGGTGCCTTTTATTGCTGAGATTAAAAGAGAATAATGCTCTCTCTCTCTCCCTCCCTCCCTCCCTCCCTCCCTCTCTCTCTCTCTCTCCCTCTCTCTCTCTCTCTCTCTCTCTCTCTCTCTCTCTCTCTCTCTCTCTCTCTCTCTGATATCATGATCAGTGACAAGTAGGGGGATTAAGTGGCTTAGCTAGTACACACATACAAACACTCTCTCTTTCTCATACACACACATCAAACTAGCCCCCTCTCTCCCCCATCCCTCTTTCTTTCTAATTTCTCTCTCCATGTCTGCCTCTTTCTCTTCTTTCCCTTTCCTCACATCTTCTCTGTGTGTCTCTATTAAAAAAGGTGGCTATCTTGAAATATATTTATCTAATTACATTAAGGCATAATGATGCACATGTACATCACTTTTATCTCTCTTAAGCGGAGATATTGATTATGCTTGTAAATGAGACTATTTTATAATGTAATTTTAACGTAACATTTTCTTGTGCAGAAACAATGGTCTTGGTGCTGCATCAATGGGTGCCAGATTTGGAGGAATCATAGCTCCTCTGGTGATGCCTCTGGTGAGTATTTTATGAACGATTTTCAACCAAGTACATGGATCAGGTATAGTAAAACTGCAGGCAAGGATGAGGGTTGTATTTCGTAAGACAGGTAGTGTCTATTTTCCGTAGTGTTTCACATTTCAGTAAGGGACAGAAACTGTTGACATCTTCAGCATAGGGTTGCCACAATATTCTTGCCCTCAGGAAATGAGGCTGCAGCTTTTGGTACAATATATTCATAGTGTGCCAAGGAAAACTGTGAACTTAACAGTGTATAGTACTAGTAACAGTGAAAAATAAGCAGGTGACATTTACATGAGATGCTTGCTGGTCATTGTTAGTCTGAAAAAGTTGCATGTGAAATACATTAGCAACAGGTGGTTTTGGCTTAAAGCACACTCCTTTCTCATTTTTTGCAGGGAAAAGAAAGGGGAAAATATGATTTTAGTAGCTTCAGTAGAAATTTTGTAATAGCTTGGGCTCTGTTGTGTAAAATGTTGGAAAAGTCACATTTTAGAGTGAAAATGTAGCAATATACTTATTTTTTCTAAAAATGTGTGGAGCAAACTTGCTACAAACTTTGTTTTCCATCAATATAATCAAGCAAGATTAAAGGACACAGTTCAATAGAGGATACCAGGAGAGGTAAATTGCATGTGACACCACTTCCTGTGGATAGCCAGCAGCCAGTGAGGCTAGAGTTGTTTATCCATCATGAGGTTGTACTTGTTAGAAGCTAGATACCAAACCTAAGTTACCAGTGATGCCATCTGCAACTTGACGCTCTGTTGACAAGGCTTTAGTCTTCAAGACCCCTGTCTTATTGCAGAGTAAAGTATATCCGTCGCTGCACTTCCTGGTCTTTGGTGTGATTGCGTTCAGTGCTGGGTGCCTGTCCTTCCTCTTGCCAGAGACGCTGAACCGCCACATGCCAGAAACCATCGACGATCTTGTACTGCTGCAGAAGAAAAACCAATTGATGACCCCAGATGGCAGTGAGGAATCAATGGACGCACAAGAGGACACGGAGAAAGTTTGACCGTTTGCAGACAGAGAACAAAATAAGTAAAATTCTTACCAGATAACTTTTGTCTGTCTGGTTGATGTCTGTCTACATGTTGATGACAGTAGCAGGAGACAAAGTTATGTTTCAAATTGAAACAATAGATTTTTATAGATTCCATATTGGGAAATCTTGCTGGTCTATGTACAGACCTTAGAAACACTCCCTGATCCATTGAAATGTCACTTTTATGTTAATTTTATAATTCTTGAATGTATACAAGTTTTGCCAAGGAAAATTGTGGGTGTACATTCAGTTTTTCTTCATGTACATGGATACATGTCTGGCCTTAAAGAAGACAGTCTTTCTGTTATGCATTGAAAAATAAAATCTTATAATTCATGATTCATGATTCCTAAGGACTGACAGTACTTAGATTTGCCGCTACAGGTACATCATATGATATTTTTTGTTTCTTTTCTTTTCTCTTTTTTTTTTGTAAAGTGAAAAAGAAATAATTATTTCTTTTGGGTCAGGATATGAATGTTCCTGTGCAGGTCAGGCCTATATCACTAGTTAATAGTACATGTATTTAATTGTCCAAGTGTTTATACCATCTAGTAATTGGACAAATCTTTGCAGGGAGAATGAGTGTATCTGCATTACACAAGTACATGTCTACGGGTAACTTTTGTTTATGTGCAACAAAGCAATATTCCATCGTCTATGTTACGCTGGTAAACATTCAGTTTGGTAAATTAGTGGTCATGAGAGTGTGGCATTTTCATGACTTGGTAATGTGTCAAGTGTCCATGTGGTGACGGGAAGATTTTGTACCCAGTGATGCGAAAACCAAACTTTGAACCAGGTGCTGGAATGAAAGCACTCTCATTGAGCTGCTGAATATGTTGTTCTTGCTGATGCTTAGTGGATGATCTATTGAGAGTGTGCCTCGAGAAGCGTTGTCCATTGTCCACTCATATTTTGCTATCTGCATGAAAAAAGGGGGAAAAAATCAGCAAAATATGCACGCACATGAGTCACTGGTTCAGAGTAAGTTAATTTTCCTTATTTATATTGATTGCACTGTACATCTGATATATATATATATATATATATAATACAAAATTTGACAAGAAAGGCAAAACCAGATGTGCTGAATGTCGTATGTCAGTGTGTTGATCTCTTCCTTTAGTGTTGTGTCCCCTGGAAACAAAACCAAGTTCCTGCTTCTCTTGGATGCACTGGCAAATACACGGACCTTGGTCTGTTGAGCAAGAAAAGTTATGGACCTCTCAATACAGATGCAGCACACAGAAGGGTTGATTTGGTAAAAGAACTGACAAGACAGAAAAAATGTATGCTGGGTAAAATTATTCCAGTGCCATGTTTTGAATGAGTCAACAGCTTTTCTCAGTTTTAGGTGTAATGCACCAATAGCGTGCCAGGGAAAGCTGTGGACCTGGACCAATGTTATGGTCTGTACATAGACATGCTGGTACTTGAGGGAAAGGACAATTTTTAATTTTAATATATTTTTAATTAGTAAGGTAAGATAAAATAGGAGAGGCTTACATGCACTGATGAAATCAGTATATGTATATATCTTATGCACAGCATTAAAAATGAGTGCTAATATCGCTAGGCTGACATAGTTACTCAGGAATGAGTTCATTGTATACATACAAGTGTGGTTACAAGATAAACATAGAGGTCTGCCACATGGCTGAAAGTGCTATCTTTCCAGAGAGTGCAAATTTACAAGTACATGTGCAACTATATTAAAATTCACAGGGCAATACATGTATTTACATTTAATCTACCTTTCAACATTGCAAGTATAGGAGAGAGCTTGGTGTGTTATGAGACCATAACGCATTATTAGCCTTGTGTGTTATGGAACCATAACACATGTGTCCCTCCCACATTCCGTTAAGCCACGCCTACCTGGGTATCCTGAACTTAACACATGAACGTGCCCGACAAAACAGTTTTTGGTCATTTCTCTTAATTCTGTGTATTAAGTTTCTAAATTTCGTGTAATTGAGCAGAAAAATTAAGAGGCAAATGTAAATATAAGCAATGAGAGTCGCTTTTTTGTGTGTGTTATGGCATAATGACGCGGGTGATTGAAGCTGGCATTGGGCGAGGAGCACTGGCGTGCGCCACGCCTTTGATGTCAGCTTCAATCATGCACGTCATTATGCCGTAACACACACAAAAGCGACCCTCATTTCTTAATTGAGTTTTGCCTATTACTGTCAATTGAATTATAACACAAAGTAATATTAGCCACAACTCTTTTCCGTAACTCTTGTTATGCCAGCTGCCACTTATGTCAAACTATCTCGGATGAACTTATCTCAATTACAAGAGTGGTAGATTCATATTTCCTGTGGAAAACCCCTTTCACTCAAGTACCAGTGTGCCTGTAGTTCCAGAGAAAATAATTGTCTGGTTAACGGACTTCCTCATGATCAGCATGCTTTGGGTGCCATGAGAAAATCTGATGACTAAAGCAATGGCACTGAGAGGGTTAAATTATAATTAAGTTACATATCATGCATATGCAGAGAGAAGTGCAGGCCAAGATAGATCTTGTGATGGCTGGTCATGCATTCCTCTTGCAGCCCAAGATAATAGCATTGTCTATAATCAGAGTAGGTATATGTCTTACATTTTGTAATGGGTAAATATTTGCTGCATCTACCATCTATTATTTATATAGTTGTTATTAATATATTACAGAATCAAAAAGCCACAGTTTTTGATGAAAAATGAGTTCGTCATCATGTTGTCATATTTCCTAGAGCCCCCTGTGTATTAATGCTTGAGTTGGACATTTCTGGAGTTGTGTCAAAACGCAAGACAACTGAGGCCAACAAAATCATATACAGTAAAACCTGTTTTGAAAGACCCCTCCGTTGGGAGACCACCTGCCTTTTGTGACCACTTTTCTTGTGCTAAAACACATTCCAATGATAATTTACCTCTTTTGGGAGACCACCTGCAGAATGTGAGCTGTGACCACCCAAAATAGCCCCAAGAGACCACTTATCCAGCCACAAAAAACCCATTTTGATACGTAAAATCCACCAATTTTGGCAAGATTACTAAAACTGTTTTGATAAATTGACGTTACAAAAACTAAATATGTTTATGACATCAACAGATAAATCAGAGACGTGCTATAGATGGACTACCAATGGCGGGGCCCCCTTTGTACCATCTATGTTGCCGCTGCTCAAGTGATCGGGTGTTTGAGCGAGCACCTTCAGTGCTGAACAAACACAACTCCACGGTCCGTGCTGGCCGCTGATATAAACGCGGCCAGGTCACACGATGAAAGGTGAGAATAATCGCGTCACCGACTGAAATGTGCAAAATTTTTCACCGTGTTCCACATTTTAAAGTCAAAATTTAGCATTACGCCGGACTCGGCTACAAGAAATGAAACCACCATCATGATCCTACTGGCATACACTATCCATCTAAAACTACATTTTTTATTGCTGATTACGGCGTTAGGAGTTATTACGCACGCAAGTTGTCTTAACTTTGCATCAATTTGGACAGAAAAAATGCAAAAACTTTCCCTTTTATCGGCCGATTTCAACGAAAAACACATCGATGGACTCGCACGGTTCTGATTCAAATGATGAGACTTGTTGCGCAAGCATAAAACTCTCCGTTTTTGAACTTGGTACAATAGCACACCCGATGTAAGCCTGATGTAAGTAACCCGATACAACCGAACGCGGAAACATAGATGGAACAACAATCGGACTGAGCAGGGGGGATTAGCTTGAGCGGCGCTACTGAACACGCTTTGTAGTCGTCGGGCCCAGTTAACCACTAAACGGATTAGCGCTCCCGTTGGCAGTCTATCTATAGCACGTCCCTGGATAAATCAACATCTGACTGTCAGATGGAATTGGGTGTGGTGAATGTGGAAACATGCATGTATGAATCTAAATTATGGATGGATATTCAAACTAGAGGTTAGTTGTTGGCCAGGTAGCATAACAATCAACCCTCCTTTGGGAGACCACCTGCTTTATGTGACCACTTTTGGGTGTGTCCCAGGGGTGGTCTCTCAAAACAGGTTTTACTGTATTAAATCTTCAAATGTTATACTTCTATCAGCTTCACATTCAAGGAGGTGGACAATTTCTGTGAGCTGTGATTGGGTGGGGAGTTTTTAGTTTTTTTGTCAACTGTCAAACTATAAAAATTGAACGTGGAGCAGGCTTATTATTGAAAGGTGTCAGCATTTCAATAAGCTGTCATTGACATTTCAGTAAATCTTAATCTGTAAAATTAAAAATTTTGTCCCATTAATGTGAAGATATGTGAAATATTAATTCTCATCATGAACACTCAAAACAGAATTTTTTCAGTTTTTCCTCCATGGTCTGTAAACAGAACCCAATTTTCTCTCTCTCTCTCTCTCTCTCCACACCCCCCCCCCCCCATTCAGTTGTGTTAATTGTGTTCTCTAGTAGAGTGAGGTGGTAACTTTATGAACTTAATGGTAAAGTGCAACTATAACACTCTAGAAGCTGTGACCAGAGACAGGTTTAGAGAGGTCAGTTTGATATGGAATTACTATTTTAGTCCATTTGAAATTTTGTCTCTTACCTGCCAAATTGAATGTCGGAGAAGTCACTCTGTGCGCTGAGTATAAAGTCACTCATGGACTTGTCCGTTGACATTGATTGTTTGAAACTTTGTTGTTTTCTTAGTTGCTAGTATATGTGACTAAATTTTAATAATTTGTATGAATACATAAATATGTACATGAGTATATATGTACATACTTACATACATACATTGTGGTCCTGTTTTACAAAACCATGAAGTTAATTTTGTGAAACCTGTACAGGTTGTCACATCTAAATACTGGCACATTAGAATACATGCAGAGCATTTGCATGTTTAAGCCCTCGTATTGAGTAGGATAGTGATGAGAATTATACAATAATATTGCAGCCTATATGGATAAATTGTTTTAGCCAAATGTTTGTTTAATTAGCCAAATTCATGACCAAATGTGTTGCTATATTTTCTACCAGTAACGTGCTTATCAGTATTGAAGCATTATTGTAAGTCAAAGAATTGAAATGTTTATGAGCCATTATGGCTAAAAGGTGATAAATATATTTAGCCAAATGCGGGATCTGTTAGCTTTTGGCTAACCCAATGTAGACCTTGCTTAGACTTTTATCCCTCTATGTGGTTGTTGCAATGTGGGATATATAAGGCCAAATCTTACCAGTATATTGACATTTCAGGGTTAGGGTACTCAAATATTCATATTCTCAGGTAAAAATTCTAATAATGAAGACTTTATGGGGTATTTCTGGGTAATATATGCTAAAATCTTAGAGTAAGCAAAAGTACCCTTGAGATTTTTTAGGGTATGCTATTTTACCCTTTTTACCCTCTGGCAGAAACCCTGCATTTTTTATCATAAAGTAGCACTACGGTGTGGCACTTGAAGGAAGGAACATATAGAGGTCATGTAGAAGGGACAAATTTATTTTGAAATCCTGTCTTTGGGTCACTATGTCCAAGTCCACTGTGCCTTTGACAACACAGGGTCAGCAACTGAGGAAACCTTTGGCTGAGGACTTTCATACACAGGTCACCCAGTTCACTGTCAAGCATGCATCAACTCAGTGTGCCAGACAGTGCATATAGAGTGAAATATGTCTCATAAAGCCCTGCCCTAAGAGTGACCAATTTGTGGTCACTGACAAGAACTCGAGGAGATCTGAACGGAGCATGCTCAGTGTGTCTTGCAGGAGTAGTGGTGTTTTTGTGGAAGCAGTCTCTCAAGATGGGTTCTGTGTACTGCTTGTTGCTTGTAACTATTTCAATTCCAACTGCAACAAAAGTCAGAACTAGTTCAGAGGAGCTGCTGTCAATTATAAGGATGCTAGATTCATATTCCTTTTGAAAAGACCCTACATTCAAGTACCTGTATGCCTGCAGTTCCAGAGAATATAATAGTCCAGGTCAACAGCTTTCCTCAATATGCTTTGGGTGCATTGCATCCAAAGTGCACCAAGGAAAACTGTTGACTTAGTCCAGATCTTGGCAGTGAAACAGTTAAATGTACACTGTATTATTTTTTGCACAAGAGGGAAGAATGGTTGTGAGCACACTGAAAAACTGATTTTTAGCTCTGCTGACCTCAGGTCAGAGAGCTCATGTGACCGCTCTGCCCATCTGTCTGTAAGCTTATGCTTCTTCCCACAATATTGTCCACAGTTTTCAAGTTAAGCCAGTATAACTTTCAGAACTTACAGTGTGTATCGTAATCTAAGTCTCTTTTGTTATTGATGGCGCCACCTATGTTATTATGTAATATATGGATGTAATATGAAAATCTTGTGAATGCTCTAGCATATTTAATTTTTAATGGATCTTCATAAAATGTGGAATTATGGGGGAGGTGAAAGTCTTAAGTTTCAAACGATACTACTGGCTTCACCTATAAATTGACGGAAATAATATTTAAGATATGTAATACCATATTTGGAAAAGAGATAAGATAAGACTTGCCAAAATTTTAGGATATATGGACAATGTCCAACACTACAATCGTATATAATATGAGTGACCTTGACTTATTTTTGTGAAGTCACCATACCTGTAAAGTTGAAAGAGGTGATTTTGCAGTGGCAGAGTGTAGCTTGGACGTCAACGGCAAAAAGAATTGAGCCTCCAGATCAGAATTGCACTTTTTTGCATTCTACATAAAACTGCACATGGTGTTCTACTTTTTGGGTCACCGTTACCCAGTAATTATGGAGTCTGGCATTTGTCCAAATTTATTGTCTTTCTTCAGTAACTCGAAAAGTTACTACCTAATTTGAACAGACCATGTATGGAAAGCCGGATGTGGGGTGCATATTTTAAACATAACAATTTTTTAATCTGAGTTGAAGGTCAAGGTCAAATGGCCAGTTTAAGTATAGGGGTTATTTTGTAAATACTCTGCACCCCACAATTTTTGAGTTCGGCCAATACCATGTTTAGAACTTATGAAGTGTATGGGAATTTCCTTCAACATCAATGTTGATGGTGCCACCTATAGTATTATGTGATAAACAGGACAAAATGTGAAAATCTTGTGACCAGTGCAGCCTCCTTAATTTGTGATGTATTGTCATGAAATTTAGTGGGATTGTAGAAGAGGTCAAAATCTCATTTGGTTGTGATACTAGTGGTACCACCTATAATTTGACAATAGTTATTTATGTGTTAAAATGTTTTGAACGATACAAAATTTCATATCTGGAAAAATAATTTAATTTACAAGCCAAATTGATAGAATATGTAGATCATGTCCAATGCTAATATATTACTTAAGATCAGAGACTTTGACCTATTTTTGTAAAGTCACCAGACCCATTAAGTTTGAAATGGTGAATTTGTAATGGTAGGGTGTAGTTTTGACACAAGTGACAAATAGAATTCAGCCTCTGGATCCAAATTACACTTGAGCACACTGTATGAAAAACTCTACCTGGTGACCTACATTATTGGTCGCCATGATCTAATGATTGTTTGACCTTGACCTATTTTTCAGGGTCATTAAGCACTTAAGAAAGGGACATTTAATTTAATATCTTGATAAAGATTGAGGCGAATGATGCCAAATGTACCAGCAATTTATTTCGTAGTAGTTTGGTATTGCACAATATGGATAACCTTGATTAATATTTCAAGTTTATGGATTGAATACATTTTAGAAAATAATTTTTTAGTGATGGTGGTCAGGAGAGCATTAGGCCCATTGGCCTCTTGTTTAGTATATTATGTAGCTATATTTATTGTACCAAATTGTGCTTATAATGTTCTTTATCGTGGTATAAATTCTTTTTTCTTTTATTCACAATTTTCTATCAAGCCAGATGCACAGCTCTTGTAATAATGTGCGTAAACTTCCAGCCCTTGTTTGTGCATACATTTTATTCCTTTGTTTGGTTGACAGCTGGCTTGGTTTGTTCTTTTTTTTTTTTAATACAGAAGCATGTGGGCAACAAGTGGGTTGCAAGATAAGGTCTCTTCAGTTTATTTTGTTCTTTGATGGTCAAAAGTGGCATATAGTTTAATATAGCCTATTTACAATGACACTTTATACAAATATATATACATGTGTATATATATATGTGTGTGTGTTATATATGTATATATATATATATGTATATATATATATATATATATATATATATATATATATATATATATATATATATATATATATATATATATATATATATATATATACATACGTGCATGTATAGAACATGTAATCCCTGACTGTAGAGCACTCCCCACCCTTTTGCAAAGAAATTTGCCATCATTCAAAAGTGAAGTATTGCAACAATATCATATATTTTTGCAATGTATCACCTTACACTAGCTTTACCGGTGTTTACATGTAATGATTTAAAATAATTTGTGTCCTGAGCCTGCTTCCATGTATAGTGATCTGTTTGCACACACAGTCCCTACAATGTACAAGTGCAGCAAGGCAGGATTGGATCCATGCACATGTGCTACAGTTGGGGATGGTATTGTGTTTTAATACTGCACTGTATCACATTGGCCTGGGTTCGCAATAACACCAGTTGCAGCTATGTCATTGCTTGAGTGAAAACATATTGTTTTCAGTATTTGTCCAAGGTACACTGAAATTGGTTGTGCAAAAATCACGTGATTGAAGGCTGGTGACGTACCTACATATACCCAGTCAACAGCTAAGACGAGAGAGTGCAAATTCACCATTAAAAATATATTGATGTACAGGAGAGCCGCAGTAAATTGTGTCCTTTTGAATACAAACTGTGTATTTTCCGAGGTGCAGAATATGTGGATTTTTTTTTTTAAGCAAATATGTTAGTACTTACGTTTAGCATGTGATGCCTAAAACATTAATTGCTGTTATGAAAGAATGCAGTAAATGTTGAGATTTGACTATTTTTATTTTTCGATCAATGTGAAAATATTTTTATTTGTACTATAATATGGTCATGAAGTTTGAAGGTCACCAGTTTGTGCTTAGATGTTTTTTTGAGAAAAATGGCCAGCATAAGATAATTTTATTTGTATTATACAAAATGGTCATAAAGTTTGAGGATATCATTATTCTTCACTTTTGATAACACAGGTGTCAGGGATTGTCCCTGATATCAAGGGACAGTGGGCATCTCTGCCATTAAATAACTTGGTCAGTGGTAAGACATTTGAATTTTACAATGTGGTCTGGAAATTTGGAGAACTTATGCATACACATATATATATATATATTTATATATATATATATACATATATATATATACATATATATACATATATATATGTGTATATATATATATTTACTTTTGATACTATGTGTATATGTGATACACATTAGGTAATGTAACATGCATGCTATATGTTGTCAGTAGAATCTGTATGTGTCCACTGTGTGGAGGTCATTTTGCTTTTTTGCACTAGATGAAGGCAGGGTTCATACAGGTTCTGAAATCCGTGAAAGTACTTGAATTTACTGTCTGGCCTTGAAAACCTTCAGATCAATCTTTTTGCAATAAAGTCCTTAAAAAGTTCTTGAATTTTAAATATCCATTAATGCACCTTTCTCCAAAAGTTAGGTTAGCTCAATCACTTCCTCCCCTCTCACTATACAAACCCCCTAAATGGGCAGCAAGACACAAAAAAGAAAATAGATCAAGTTGGAAAGTCCTTGAATTTTGATAAAAAGGTCCTGGAAAATTCCTTGAATTTGAAAGCTGCAAAGCTGTATGGACCCTGTGAAGTCCTGACTGCTGAAGCGTCCCTATTGTGTTATTATTTGGGCGTATTAAAAGGGTAAAAAAAAGATAAAGTCAGGCAGTCCAATATCAGTATCCACAATATCAAAGAAATGTCTGACCTGTGGAGCTCTTCATAGAGCTCATCAGGGACAGGTCAGAAACTTTTACTCTATCTGGGGTGGTATGATAGTGTATTGTATGGAACATCACCATGGAGTAAAGAATATTGTTCTGAAAGTTTTAGACTACAACACTGATACCTTAAAAACATTTTTTTGGACAGTTTCTGATCTTGCTCATAGATAGTGCTGCAAATTATGTTGCACAAGCATATGTTGCACACCTGCTGAAAAAACTAGAAGAGAGTCTGTTGTAATGAGGTTTTTAACACATCTAAAATGATATACCCTTACACCCTACGTACAATAAAATTTCGTATTACACACACAAAGGTTTTTTCTTTTTATTTATTTATATTGAAGACTGTAGAGCATAAAAAAGGTTTGGATTTCATGGTTAATTTGGAAAAACAGAGCCAAAATGGCAGTATTTTCAGAGACTGATACAAGTGAAAATTCTAACTGAAAATCCTGCCTACATGTAGATATAATTCGAAGACATTGCAGCCACGTAATGTTGATACAGTCAACAGCAATAGATTCACAGAGTATTTCTCTGATATATACATGTAGCATAGGCCTGCTAAGTATTTAGTCTTACAATGTACACCTTTTGCCTCAAGCGTAAACCTGGAAGTTTTAATGGGAAATTTTGCAAGTTTTTTCTTCTCGATAATATTGGCAGTATATACTTTTAAGCACTAAATATAGGTATAATTAAAAAATGAACAGATTATAGTGAAATGCTTTAATACCAATAATACAAAGTGATCCCTATAGATATCAATGGTTTCCTGCAATACAGTTCCCATATTAATGTATTCATAAAGCCAAAATCCTGTGGATGCATTTTAAGATATTTTTCTAAAAAAAATAATTTAGGACATATGAAAGATGTCAAGAAAAACTTATCTTCAGTTGAAAATAACTGTTGTAAAGCATAAAATGAGTGCTGTACAGTTTCTAAGTCAATTGCACACTTTTTTTTTCAAGGTTGGCAGGTCTGCTAGCATCTAGATGCAATAAAACCATGGACAAATTAAAGGGTGTATGCCTGTGTGCCAACACAAACATTCATTCTCTCTCTCTCTCTCTCTCTCTCACTCTCCTCTCTCTCTCTTCTCTCCTCTCTCTCTCTCTCTCTCTCTCTCTCTCTCTCTCTCTCTCTCTCTCTCTCTCTCTCTCTCTCATCTCTCTCTCTCTCACTCTCTTCTCTCTCCTCCTCTCTCTCTCTCTCATCTCTCTCTCTCTCTCTCACACACACACCACACACACACACACACTCACACACATTTGGAAACTCCAAACTTACCATGGTTATAGCTCCAGATTCCTCTCTTTTACATTTGGGAACTCCAATCGTGCCATAATGATAGCTCCAGACATGAAATCATGTCTTTGTATGAAAACAGGTGATTTTTTAAATTGTGCAAATTAAGCCCATTTGAAAATTTTTAAATCTTGAAAAATCTCCCAAATTATTATAGGTGCATGTAACCAATCCAACTTCAATTTATAGTTTTTAGCACTGAATATTTTTGTAATTTTACATATAACCTCTAAAGGTCAAAGTCCAAGGTCATTTGGAACTTTGAAATTTTTTACTTCGCCATCACGTGGTCAATTTTCATTCAAATGTAAACATGTTGGACACAAATTGTAGGTATTGGAACACTACACATTTTTGTTATTTACATATGACCTCTAAAGGTCAAAGTCATTTTTTCGGTTGAAATTTTCTTTTAGCCTTAGTTCGGTAAATTTGTATCCGATTTTGATCATGTTGGGCTCAAATTGTAGATGTTGTAACACTGCACATTTTTATTTACATGTGACCACAAAAGGTCAAACATCAAGGTTACTTGGCCCTTTGAAATTTTCATCTGACCATAACTCCAATTTGGGTCATGTCAGGCTCAAATTGTAGGTTTATTGCAACACTGCACATTTTTTGTAATTTTCATGTAACCTCTAAAGGTGAAGGTCAAGGTCATTTGGACTTTGAAATTTTAAGCTTTTGAAGGCACATAGATTTGCTTTGAAGCAAATCTTTTCTAGTGCTGAATACTCCCATTTAGGATCCCAGAGGGCACGATTTGGTAGTGTTGTTTACATAACCATAAATCTCTTGGAACGTTTTCTTTCATATGAAAGGAAAAAGTTATGCAACTGAACTCCGCCAGGTGCTTCCAACTGGAGACCCAATTTCTCCTGTTGGGTGAAGAAAGGCTCTGTTTCTGTACCTCATGCAGCCATACATGATTTTCAAACATTGCTCAAATGTCAACGTACATACTACAAGAAAGAAAAACTCCCCATCACAGTGTCATTGTATGGATGGGGTTGGTACAAGACTTCAATGACAACTAGAAAAGAAGATTTGCTTCAAAGCAAATCTGTCTGTGTGCCTTCAAAAGTTGTAAATATTAAATGCTACAACTTTTATCCTATGGTACTTCACATCACTTTAAGCCTATGCCTGGATGCAAATTTCAAAGTCCAAATGACCTTGACCTTTGACCCTTACAGATCACATATAAATTGCATAGTGTTACAATACCCACAATTTTAAGCCCAACATGAACCAAATCGGATGAAAATTGACCAAGTTTTGATAAGATGAAACTTTCAAAGGGCCAAATGACCTTGACCTTTGCCCCATTGAGGTTACATGTTCTTATATACAAACGTGCAGTGTTGCAATACCTACAATTTGAGTCTAACATGATTAGAATTGGATGGAAATTGGCCAAGTTATGGCTGGTTGAAACATTCAAAGGTCGAAATGACCTTGACCTTTGACCTGTAGAGGTCTTATGTAAGTTTAAAAAATGTGCAGTGTACAATAGCTACAGTTTGAGCCCAACATGATCAAAATTGGATAAAAATTGACCAAGTTATGGCAAGAATAAAGCAACCATCGAAAGTGGCCTCTGATCTTGAAATGACCTTTGACCTTGAAATGACCTCTACCTGAAGTGAACCTTGACCTCAAAAATGACATTTTGGCTTAAAATTGACCTTGGACCTTGACCTTTGAGATGACCTTTACCGGGCTATGATCGAATTCCTATCCACTCGGAACCACATCTACTAGAGTACATAAGATATTGAAGATTTAAAATTTTAATTAGCCCTCATTTGCATAATTTTAAAAAGCATGACCTGTCATTATAAAAAGGCCAGACTTCATCCATAGAAGTATAATTGTGCCAAGTTTGGAGTTTCTACGTGTTATACTTTTCAAATGAAATGTCGGACAAATTTGCCTGTAAAGAAAGAAAGAAAGAAAGAAAGAAAGAAAGAAAGAAAGAAAGAAAGAAAGAAAGAAAGAAAGAATTCCTAGAAAAACAGTCTGTCTGTGTTGGCACACAGACATAAATACTGGTTGCTCCCACCTCGTGTATATTGAACTTTAAAAAACAGTGCTATCATTCATGTATCTCATTATGTCTGTGTGCCAACACATATATACTGTTTTTCTGCCAATTCTTTTATTAAAGTGTGTGTGTCAGCACACACTTTTCTGTTTTTCTAGGAATTCTTTATTTCTTTCTTTCTTTCTTCTTTCTTTCTTTCTTTGTTTCTTTCTTTACAGGCAAATTTGTCCGACATTTCATTTGAAAAGTATAACACGTAGAAACTCCAAACTTGGCACAATTATACTTCTATAGATAAAGTCTGGCCTTTTTATAATGAGAGGTCATGCTTTTCAAAATTATGCAAATGAGGGCTAATTAAAGTTTTAAATCTTCAATATGTTATATAGCTGTGGAGCTGGCTCTGCTATGTGTCTGCAACCCCACCAAACACACATGACCAGTGACAGTGAATGATTGGTATCAAATGGCCAGCGTGTTCCAAAGTTCCGGCAAGTGTAACCACATCAAAATAAACCCTACCCTTTCCTCCTGAAGTTTATGTGTATTTTATTACCCCCAATAGATTTCATTCATAATCCACAGCCTTTATCAACATCGTAAGACCTGTGGGACATTTTTACAGGGGTGTCACATCTCAATTAAACTGCAAACAAGCCATAATCCTGGTATATATTTTACAAGATGTGACATCAAAATGACCCTTTGAAAATGCTGCATGCCTTGACTCATTCAGGACAGAAGTCTTCATTTACTGTCAGTAAAATTTGTATCAAAGGGATATACTGAGTATTCTTATCTTTTAAATTAGGGGGTTCTGATTTAAATTTTCTGATAATCATAATAGAATATAATATCTGCTCATGATTTGTGATATTCTGACCTTTTTTATTTGTTTCACACATTGTATTAGCAATGCAAATTTGAAAGAATTAGCAAAGAGCATATCCTTTGGGTTTATCACTGAATGAGTTAATTTTGTCATATAAACATTGGTTGCATTGATTGAATGGCTATGTCTGTTTGGTAATTTAATTATAAGTTAATGTTTTCTTTTTGGACACCAGTCAGTTCACTGGCTCTTAAAGAAAACATTTTGGGCTACATTATTTATATACAATTACACAGTCCAGGAAATGCTCAATATCCCTGCTCATGCATTCTATCATTAAAGTGTGTGTGTGTCAACACACACTTTTGTTTCTTTCTTTCTTTCTTTCTTTTTTTCTTTCTTTCTTTCTTTCTTTCTTTCTTTCTTTCTTTCTTTCTTTCTTTCTTTCTTTCTTTCTTTCTTTCTGTCTGTCTGTCTGTCTGTCTGTCTGTCTTTCTTTCTTTCTTTCTTTCTGACTGAATTTGAAATTTTCAATCTTGAATATCTTCAACAGTATAATAGAGATGTCATTCCAACTTCTACTAGGGGGTTGTTGACCATTGGCATCTAATCACCTAATAAATTGAAAATAAAAGTTGTAGCAATTTAAATTATGTAAAAAAGCACCATTAGAAATTTTAAATCTTGAATTACTTCAAAGCTATAATAGATAGAGATGCCATTCCAACTTCTACTCCTGTTTTATTGAATAGTTGTACATTGCCATACCAATATGCTTTGAAGACACACACACTGATTTGCTATGCAGCAAATCATCTTTCCTAGTTCTCTCTTTCTTTACTAGCAATTTGGTCCGACTCAAACTTGTCCAACTTGAAAACTTCTATGCGTAGAAACTCCAAACTTGGCATGATTATACCTCCATACATGGAGTCTTGAGTTTTGTGAAGAGGTTTAACAGTTTTGAAAACTATGTAAATCAGGGCCATTTGAAAATTTATAGCTTGAATATCTCCAAAACTATTAGGTACAGGTAACCAACTTTAATTCACACACACACACACACACACACACACACACACACACACACACACACACACAAGGAGGGAGGCATAAAGACAAGGCCATCTCATTATCAATGCAATGTAACCAGAAAAGATAAAATTGAACACCAACCACAAGCAAGCTATAAACTTATGATTGAAGATAATTGGATATTCTTCTTAGCTATGACAAAGCATTGCCCCTTGCTGAATTTAGAAGGGAGTGTGTGAATGTGTTGGCAGATCCTTGCATCAGAATTGCACAAAAATTTCAATTTGCATGACTAAAGTGGGTATCAGCTGATTAAAAAGGTGTTTGTTCACAAAGACACTTAAATATGACATACGCAGGACACGTACGTTTGGAATCAGGCTTCCTTATGCTCACATATTGACTTTCAACATAATCATAGTGAGATACCTACGTATTGAAATCATGGAGGTGATGATGATGACGATCCCCCAAGATGCATTGCGGTAAACACGCTGTGATTCAATAAGGCGACAGGGTACATGTAATTCGCCAAAATTGCGCCCAGTATTTATTTTATCTTGTTGACTACTAAATGGAATGATTATCGAAGGAAAGTGTTTCTATATAAATTTATATCAAGAAGGTCGTGTTTCATATCTGCAACCCTTAAGACATCCAACATAAAACTATATAATGCAAAAGAAAAATAATAGATAACGTGGTATGACGCATAAAATGCTTACTCAGTTCATTGGGAATTTTGGAACAGATCTTAAATTATGGAACTGTCTTTTCTATTTTAGGGATCATGTAAAAATTAAAAAAAAAATAACTTTCCAAAATTTTTAAAAACCATCGGAAGTGGGGGATGGGGGTAGAATAAATCAAAATTTCACTCTTTTTTGGAAACGTCCATTAATTTGAAAAATCGCCAACAAGGGATCAGTAAAATTTAAAATTACAAGCCTTAGAGGACAACCAGTAATTCCTAGAGTACAACTGAGATATTTAGCACTTCTAGGACTTCAAATGATACATTTTGTCTTAAAAACAACTCTGCTGAGAGAGAAAATATCTGGCAACCTCAAACAACGTAAAAGAACGTTCAATACGTAATTATAAAATAAAAGATGATTTTATTATCAAAACACAACAAAGAAAAGATAGCGATGGGCGGTATTGGGAGTTTTTACGTACCGATGTTTCAAAAGCGTCACTAGAGCTTCAAATTTTTGCTTTACTTAAACAGTTCTGCATTTTGTACATTCAGTGAACATATGTTTACTAAATTCTTCCGAATGTATAATCCTGAAGCTCCAACATTGTGGCTCTATCTCATCACATTCATACTCACAGCTTGATCGAAACACATGGCATTTTCAGAAATTCCTCAAAATGACGCTAAATGGCAGACTAATCAGTTAGTCTGGACAAGCACCACATGCATCAATACTATCTTAAATGAATTCATTCATTAATAAAGTACAAGAACAAAGAAAAAAATATTTTTTTCTGAGGAATTTGGTAGCTTGGGCACAAGGGCATGAAGATAGTTGAATGAGATATTTAATGAAAGACAGGTGCAAGATTATCTTTGATAATTTTGTGAATGAAAACAGGCCTGTCGTAAGCATGATCTCAAAAACCAACACTTCACAAGTTAATTGATTTCAAAATCGAACATTTTAGACATAAGCAATGTTAAAATTGTATGGAGTATAACCAAAAATGTTATGTGGGTCTAATCTCATGCAACATGTTAATTGTCAGACTGTTATTGTAAATTTCTTTCACATATTACAGATGCGTACTCCGAAAAATACAATGACAGAACAGCAAATAGATAAAACTGAATAAATATATATATTAGAAACAAAGAGAATTAATAGATACTTCTGCATTCACAAATTGATAAATTAGTATTTAGAGTCTATGCTGCCAAATTTGGTACAAGTAAATTTTTCATACATATATGTTTTTTTGTTTGTTTGTTTGTTTGTTTGTTTGTTTTTTTTGCAATAGTAGATTTCCTGGATTTTTGATACAAAAGTTTGTGGCTGTTGGTCTCCTGATTGAGGTTTACACACAAACAAGACTGGACTTGTGAACCTTGGCCATTAGTTCTCCGAAATACTGTACCTAATTTCCAGAATTCACAAAATTCGTAAACAAAAAATAATTGTAGTATCTCGCACTTAATTATCTCATGGTACAGATATATGAGAAAAAACAAACACATTGTATCTTTGTAGGACATAAGGCTGTTTTAACCGAGAAGACATTCTCAATGTCTGGTCGGTTTATCGTGTCTACTTTTTGACATTGCTGTTCATTTTGTCAAAAACAAAGCCCGAGCCATTAGGAAGATGTAATCTTCAAGTACGCTAGGTTTATATATTTTCCATCATGAAAGACAACGTAGAGGTATACAATCACAAACAATGATTTGCATGCCCTTGTGATCTCTACTGAATAACTGTTAGTGGCAGACCCCACTTGAGTTACGGGTCCCGCCACTTGCTATATGTGTGTCAGAGCTTCTGTAATGAACTGTTTCCTTCGGACATTAAACAGTGCTTATGAATTTCAAGATGATATGATTGCCAAACAGTGTTACCAAAGAATTTCTACTTCTCATTTCGGCCGCCGGGTTATGTTGTATTTTTTTACTTCTGTGTAAATATAAACAGTCCTGGTTTAACTTACTCTTTGTCCATAAGGCCTTCATATTGTATTTTTCCTTGAAATTTTGTGAGAATATTTCATAATGAAAGATAAATCAAGTTAACGAAAGTAGTTGGGGGAAAGTAATAACACTGTTATAGGTCAATCAATGCTATGGAATGTAGCACTTGTCACTTTGCGTGGATTCAGGAAACTTCGGCTTGATGCATTTGATTTTAGGTACCAATGATCATTAATGGGAAGACCTTCACAAATATTGATTGATGAATGACATTAACCTCCTCCTCCTCCTCCTCCTCCTCCTCCTCCTCCTCCTCCTCCTTCTTCTTCTTCTTCTTCTTCTTCTTCTTCTTCTTCTTTTTCTTCTTCTTCTTCTTCTTCATCATCATCATCATCATCATCATCATCATCATCTGTCGTAGTGTAGAAATCCTGTGGTGTAACTGTGCACTACTTTGCAAACCAGTGCAGGGTTTGAAAGCCATAGTTGCAATGTACAACGCATTTGTCCGTGTTAAATCCAATCAACCAGTCGTCTTCCAATGTGTCCAGGTGTTGATAGTCTGTTTGAAGGGTTTGTGAGTCCTAAAGGTCACTCATGTACTGTAGGAAGAATAACAACTCCGGTACTCTGAGGCGGATCCAGAATTTTTCGAAAACGGGGGGGGGGGGGGAGCTGTACTGAGAATTGAGGCGGGGGTCGGGCGCCGCCCAAGCTCCCGGCGGGTCCAGGGCAGAGCCCCCCCCCCCCAACTCCAGGATTTTTATGTAGTTTGAAAGGCACAACCGACTTTTTTTTCTGTAGTTAGAAGAAAAGATAGTATAGCTTTGGTTTACTTTTATTTGAGACTCGGATGATTGTCTCTTAATAAAACTTTGATAACCAATAGACCATGTCAGAAATGAGTTTCACCACCAGATGGCTCTGGGGTACTATACACCCTAGCCTGACAGAGTGCCAACTAGCTAAGCATGGCAGAGTATGGGAGGTGGACA